>JAODYC010000090.1:11062-47760 GCA_026262405.1 Curvularia hawaiiensis
TGCTGCTGCTGCGGCTGCGCAACCGCGGTCTCGCTCGCAGAGCCGAGTCCTGGAAGGTGGAGGGCTGGCGCGGGAGCCGCCGCTGCAAACGACGACGACGACGTCGTCCCGTCCACAGCGGCCGGCAGCGCAGAGGGTTTGACTGGCGTGGTGTCGTAGAAATCGTCGTCCATGTCATCGACAGGCGAGCCAGGCGCGTCCAGCGCAGAAGCAGATGGTGCTGATGTGCCATACTGTGTGGGAGCGTCCGCCTCCAACCGCGCCCTTTTGGCCGGCGGTTCCAGAGAGTCGGACATGTTCGTGTCTCGTTCTCTCTGCAGTCTTCTCTGAAGCGCGCGTAATCGCTGCGGTATATCAACTGCGTTGTCTGCACCCGTTTACTTTCAATGCGTGCGGTGATTGTTCTGGGACAGGAGACGAGTCCAGGGAGAACGTCGCCTTTTTCGACACGCGCTAGCACGCTTGGCGGTTGGCGCGAGCTCAGCCCTATGACGCGCGCGAAAGCGGAACGGGCGATCGCGTTCATGCGCTCTCCTCGATATCTGCCTATTTACCTGCCATTGGTGCCGTGCCTGTTTGCCTTCCAGAGACGACGGGGGTGACCGTTGCCATTGATACACCGTCATGTCTGCCCCACGCTCCAAGGCCGCCCCTCGCGCGGACAGGTAGGTTCGGGCCCTCAGGAGAAGCTCCCTTTCCATGCTGACACGCACCCAGCGGCCCGGCCACAAGACCGCCCTCACTCACGGCGTTTGGTGCTTTTACTGTCTTCTCCGTGGCCAATCTTGTCGCTGCTGCTTTCTCGCCCATTCAAGACTGCGATGAAGTCTTCAACTACTGGGAACCCAGCCACTACCTTAACCATGGCTATGGTCTCCAGACTTGGGAATACTCTCCAGAGTATGCCATCCGAAGCTGGGCTTATACCAGCATCCACTCGCTCATCATCTGGGCTGGAATGCGGCCCCTGCAACTACTCGGTCTGTCCGAATCCAAGGTGGTTGAATTCTACTTTCTGCGAGTGATCTTGGCCCTGTTCTGTGCTCTGTGCCAGGCTCGCATGTACTCGGCTATTCGCAAAACATTCCAAGAGCGCATAGCCATCTTCTTCATGATCATCATGGTCATCAGCCCGGGCATGTACCATGCCGCCCCTGCCTATCTTCCTTCTAGTTTTGCCATGTACTTTGCAATGCTGGGCTTCGCGTCGTTTATGGACTGGTATGGCGGCGCTATCAGAACCGCTCAAGGAATCACATGGTTTGCCGTTGGCAGTGCTCTTGGATGGCCCTTTGCTGGCGCCCTTGCCTTGCCATTCGTCCTCGAAGATGCCATCGTAGGCCTTGTCACAGGCACGATCCTGCAAAGTTTGCGGCGTTTGATCCTACAAGGCGGATTAAATGCCCTGGCCATTCTTCTCGTGCAAGCAGGTATTGATTCATTTTTCTACAGAGAACCAGTATGCGTCCCATTGAACATTGTGCTCTACAATGTCTTTAGTGGCGGCAGCAAAGGACCCGACATTTACGGAGTGGAGCCATGGCATTTCTATGTACGCAATCTGGCCTTGAACTTCAACATCTGGTTCTTCCTTGCTCTGGCTGCTCTGCCACTGCTTCTCGTTCAGTACCTTATGTTCGACAAAGCTGTCTCCCAGCACACACTGAGGAGATCAGTGGTTTTTGTCAGTCCGTTCTATCTGTGGCTGGCGATATTCACAGTCCAGCCTCACAAAGAAGAACGGTTCATGTACCCAGCCTACCCGGCTCTGGCTTGGAATGCCGCGCTCTCGTTGCACATATGCTTGGCCAACTTTGGCTCCATGGACCCACGACACCTGGTCAGCCGTATTCCTCCCATGGTCAAGCTTGCGATTGTCTGCATCCCGCTGCTTTTGTCATTCAACTTGGGCATGCTCCGCACCATCGGTATGTTGATTCTTTCAACTCTCCAACTGCTCGACTTCAGACGGGCTTGTTCTGCCTCCTGCGACGTCGTTGCTGATTAATGATACGTTACTAATATTTCCTGTCCAGGACATATCACAGCTTACTCAGCGCCACTGCACGTATACAAACCACTGTTTGACCCTAAATTCGCTCGCATGGAAGGTATGCCAGAAGATATGGTGTGCTTGGGCAAGGAGTGGTATCGCTTTCCATCATCGTTCCATCTACCTCAAGGTGTCCGTGCCAAATTCATTAAGAGCGAGTTTTCTGGACTCCTTCCTGGCGAGTTCAGCGAGGGCGAAATGGGATCAGAATTGTTCCCTGGCACCTGGATGATGCCAATGGGAATGAATGATGAGAACCGGGAGGATCCTGGCAAATACGTGAGTAACGGCTGAGCCTGAGCCTGAGCCTGGGCCCCAGTCGACCTACTGACTGTGACACAGGTTGACATCCGGCATTGCGATTTTCTTGTTGATTCTCGATTTCCTGGAATGCCACCAACGAAACTTGAGCCCGACTACATCTCTGATACGGATCAATGGAAGACTCTGAAATGCCTTCCATTCCTTGATGCAAGTCAAACATCTTTTGTCAGTCGCACGCTTTGGATTCCGGATCTGCCCTTCGTCCCGGCCAAGTTCCAGCGCAAATGGGGCGAATATTGTCTGTTGCAACGTAGAAAATGAGAGTCTACAAAGCGGGCCAAGATTACGAACATGTGGGGGAATCCCGATACTCTGGAACTGTTGGATGCTCTGAAAGAATATGGAGGCAGGCTACCCGGAAAGGGAGTACGGCAACATGCCACGGACCGCAAAGCTGTCCGCGTGCACGATAATGAATGTCCGTAGGCCTATCGGTGCTACAAAGAGTCCTTGAATCGCTGTTGCCGCGCATGACAACCCGCCCCGCTAACCAAGTAGGGTATTGCTTTCCCTGCCCCGTCTTGTAGATAAACGGCTTCTGACGACATTGGAGATAACCCCACATTGAGATGTGCCTTATCTCAGCAGACGTGTATCTACATGCATTGGATCGAACGTAATTCAATAAAAGGAAGTTGAACAGCACGCCGTGCATGACTTCTCGGCTGGAACTTCTCGTGACTTGTCTCTTTGCATCTTCTTTATTTGCACTAATTTGTCCTGTGCAAGTCCTACCAACACTTTGTTTTTGATTTCAGCTCCCTGTTTGAAACTGACTTGACTTTCTCCCACAGCCTGAAGATGTCTAGTCTGGTCGCACGGCTGGAAGAGCGGACCAGATTCGCCGCGCAATTAACTCGACACTATTGCACCAAGACGCAGGGTGAAGTGCGCACTATTCTAAAAGAAGCGATGCTATCCCCAAACGCAGCCCTTTACATTGGTCTCATCTTCGTCACGTGCATCTGGCTCGCCATCGCATTCACGCGTCACGTGCGTTCACGAAGAGCAAGGCGCAACAGTACAGAACCCAGCACTCCGAATCTCGAAAAACGGTCACCGTTCCGGGCACCAGAGCGACCATTCGGCGGTAAGTACTAAGAAACTGGCTCTATACCATTCCCCTCCCTTGTCTTTTTCTCGCAAAGCCGGCAATCTAATTTAGTCGTCGCTATAGTATGGCATCCCGTCCCTTTCACGCGCCCACGCGCCTCGCCTTACCCGGACTGGTCCCTCACCACCACCAAGCCCCTCCCCTACCGCCCCTTCCGCTACGGCCCCAAATACAACATCACCATGGGCCTGCGCAGCATGCACTGGGACGAGTGGATCGAGCTGGACAACGAGTATCTGCGGTACCACTCGCTCAAAGCCGCTAGAATCGCCGCGCGTGGCGACAAGTGCGTCAAGACGGCGCCAGAAGCGTGGGGTGCGGCGGTTGAGTTGCTCGAGGAACTCTCCGAGTATCTGCCTGAGCGGTATCCGAGCTTGTTTAGTAGGACGGACGAGGGGCGGCTGAGTAATCTGGCTACGAATGAGGTGTTTGATGTGCAGCGGCTGGAGAGGAATGGGGAGAAGGAGGATCCGATGGCGCTTTGTGCGCGGTTGGTGCAGGACGATCTGGCCATTATGATGGAGGGAGGTGACGGCCAGTACTATCTTCTTGCTGGGGCGATTTTGCTGGCGGGCTTTTGGAGGCTGCAGGATAAGTTTGGGATGGTAAGAGAGATACATGTCCGAAATGCATGTGAGACATACACTAACTTGGTACCTACAAATCTGCAGGGGTTGAGTGAGATTCATACAAGCGGGGATGTGCCAGGGTATGTACTCTTTCTTTCTTATTTATTTTTTCCAGACTGTGTTTCAACGAGGTGCGTGTGGGTAGGGGATGAAAATGGCTAATGTGGGTATACAGATTCAAGGAGAAGCTGGAAAAAGGCATGATGAATTTCTTCCGCAGGATCCAGCCTCCGAGCCCCATGTTGCGGAACAACTATTTTATCCAGGTGGATGATAAGCTGGCGTGGAGCGAGAGTATCGGGAGTGAGGATGCGACTGCAGAGGGAGAGGTAGGGTGGTTTACGGCAGAGAAGAATAAGGCGATTGAGCATCACTATTTCCGGACTGAGAGGCAGAGCTTGAGACGGTATGTTTACATTTCTTTTAGTCGTTCTTCGATTTGTTGTGCGTGCGTTTTTGCAACTTGCTTTGAACAGTCTCACATACCTAACTCCAACAGACTACCTAAATCCGGGGGCGTTGTGTTTACCATACGAACTTATATGCACCCCATCACAAGCCTGGCGCAGGAACCATATGTGCCTGGCCGCCTCGCCAGTGCAATCCGGTCCTGGGGCGATGATGTGAGTCGTTACAAAGGAAAAGATAGATATGGAGAAGTTTTGCTCGAGTATCTAGATGGAATGGATGCTGAGCAAAAGGAGCGGGGTATCATTGAGGAAGGAACCGAAAAGACGGAGAAGGGGTATCCATTTTAAAATTGGGCGAACGAGATAAGGTTCAGCATGGCCATGTAGTCTATAGCCTCAATATTATACGAACGCGTGTCGCGGTACGGAGTACGATGTTCAAGCAGGAGGTGATGGTATTAATTCACAAGCAGGCCCGAGCTCGGTAGCCAAGCCTTCCGAAGGAAAATCATGTTGACCAGATTTGGTCAGGGTGCACTGTACGCTAAACGAGCATTCGGGCCGGGTCCCTTTTGGCGCGAACTTGTACGGAGCTGCAGGTTTATGCCCAAGGCGGGCCAGCTGTGGTTGGGCTACATCTGGCGCCATGTGGATAACGAGAGCATGTCTTTGCCATGTGATGTTTGGAATGGCAGCGACATGTGCATGATAGAAGCAGGGCCTGCGTACATAGCATGGCAGGCGTGTTGTAGCCACGGAAGCGATTTGGGATCAGCGGCCGGTGCATGGAACGTGTACTGCAGGATAGACGGTGTAGATATGCGTGTGCGGCGATGGACAGAGGTGAGTGGACGCTCTGATGCTCATAGCAAGTGTTAACCATGGTTGATGTCGTGCAGGTTCAGGGCACGACCCTTGTTGTATTGGTGTGACGCAACAAGGGCAAGGCGCAGGTCTGCCGAGTCAGTGGGGATGAGAGTGGAGGTTTGGACTGGGTACGAGATTGCGAGAGTGGTTTTTTTTTCATCTTTGTTTTTTTGTTTTCGAAGCGTCGAGGGCAGTGCTGCAGCGGGGCAGGCGTCATGACGTCGCAGCAGGGCACGCAGAGGATATTGATATGGGGCTTGCGGAAATGAACCGGTGTGGAGTGTGCGGCAAGAGAAGCAGAGGAGGGATGGTGATGAGCGGGTTGGGGTGGATGGCTTGGCAACGCGACAGGGCAGCCAATCAGCGGGGCGAGGCTGCACGTGAGAGCAGGGCGATCAGCAGCGAGCAGGAGAGAGGGTTGGTGTGTGTTGTTGCTGTTGTTATGGTTGTATTGTTTCGATAAGCAACGCTGGCTGCCGATATTGGTGCCCTGTGCAGCGCAATCTCATGGTGGTTGCTGAGGGCGCGGACGGCCGTTGGGCCCAAGCAGGGCGGGGGTTGGGATCAACCTAACAGTCCACGCGGCGAGCAGCCTGGTTCCCGACGTAATAGCGCACGAGAGCTGTCTATAGCGTGCGCCGGCGCGTACGGTAGTGCACAGTGGCCGCGAGAAAAGCAAAGGGGAGCCCGGGGTGGCCATGCACCGTCGAGTGCTTGCGGCAAGGCGTGCCTGTTAGTCGAGTGTGTAGACATGGAGCGACGGCGACGTACGCACGTATTACACAGTAGACGCGGACGGTCGTCCTGTCGCCGTTCGGACAGCGGGGGCAGCGGAGTGATCCGAGGGACGGCAGCACCCCCCAGCGAGCCAGCCAGGCCTAGGGAGGGCCAGGGCGGGCGCTGGCTGGTGAATGGGCAATTGCTGGGCGCAGGCGTGTGATGGCCGACCGTCGAGGGCGCATGGCGGATAGGCTGACGGCGTCTGGCCAAATTCACTCTCTCTCTCGTCTGTCCTCGGTCCGCTTGTGTGCGCTCCTCTGCTCCCTTGACTGTCACCTCCGTCCTGCCCTCGCCTCGCACCACGACTATGGAGGACAATGGCCCTACCCGCCCTGCCTCAGAGTAACAATGGCCTGCCCGCTCCCTCGTCGCCGGCCCACGCTGCCAAACGCGACCTCTTGCCCGCGCCCCAACCCGCCCCAGACACCCCCAAGCGGCGCGCAGACGACTCGCGACGCCTGCGACGGGTCAAAGACTCGCGCGAGCAGCTCAAGAACAGGACGAGGGCGCGCGGCATCAGCAATGCCACCATCGACACCACCACCAGCAACTCGACCGCCGCCGGCCGCTCCTACACTGTCGCCAATGTCCACAACGGCGTCATCTACCTAAGGTACATACTAGATATACACACATATACAATCACCACCACCAAACATGCATATTAACGCCGTTGCAGGCCCGTCGTCCGCCCGGGCAACCAGCGAGGCCGCCCCCAGCCAGATGCCTTCGTCTTCCCGCCCCAGACGCCCCCCGACAGCGCAACCCGTGACACGCTGCGCCCGCTGAGCGACCAGCTCGAAGGCAGTCTCTATGGCTCTTCCTCGCCCCAGTCGGAGCCCTCGCCACCCCTGCCAGACCTGAACGAGGACCATGTCGCCGCCCACTATCCGCACCGCCATCACCATCACCATCACCACTATGCATCGCCAGACTCGGCTGGGCGACCGTCGCATGCGCGCTCGCACTCGTTCTCCATAGCCGACGACCACGTCCCCGCCACCTTCCCCAACGAGCCCGGCACCTTCAAGGTCGTTATCGAGCGCCCGGGGCATGTCCGGCCCAAGACCGCTGACACTTCCTCATTCCCCATGTTGCAGGTGCCCATTCCGCATTACCGCTTGGGCACTCCGCGTTTCAGCACTCGCGGAACCGTTGACCTGCGCAGCTCAGTCTACACGGGAACCTCAGGCGCCGACGAATTTGCCAATTCCCTGCTCGCCCCGCCACACAGTGCGCGCCAGTCGTTCCTGTCATCCCGTTCGCGTTCAGACGCCTATTCGCCCGTACCTCATAGGTTCCGTGCCACCATGGACCGCCCTCCCATGCCCCTCTCCGGTCCTTCGTCTGCCCGCGTCTCCCACTTCCCCATCAGCCCCCGCCTGTACGATGCGCTGGCTGCCAATCCCGACGACAGGGCCGTTGTGCGCTTCAATGCACAGGGCGACATTCTCGCTGCCACGCCTTCCCGACTAGTCGCCCACATCACCTCTCCCAGCTTTCTCGACTACGAGCTGCTGTCCGACTTCTTCCTCACGTTTCGTGCCTTCTTATGTTCCCGCGATCTCGTTGCATATCTCATTGCCCGTCTGCGGTGGGCTGTCGACCGCCAGGATGACTTTGGTCGCATTGTCCGAGTGCGCACATTCGTCGCGCTCCGCCATTGGATTCTCAATTACTTCGTAGACGACTTTATGCCATTCTACCGCCTACGAGTCATTTTCTGTGACCTGGTTAACAGCTTGTACAACGATCTGCGCGCTCGCCACGACGGAGGTGGAGGAGACATCAACATTGTAGGCGAGCTGAAGAAGTGCTGGAGACGAACTTGTGCTCTGTACTGGGACACAGGCGACCCCGTTGACCGCAACTATGCAGACGGCCTGTTGCTTCCAGGCGGCGAAGACGAGGGCTCACAAGCATCGCTTGAAGAACCCTATCCCATCCAGCAAATGCCTAGTACACCCCCACGAGCCAACGTCCGAGATACCAAGGAGACCGTTGGATCGAATCCAAGCGATCATTTTGCCAGTCGACACATGGATTGGGCGCAGAAATCTCGGCATACCCCCCAGAACTCCATGAGCACTCCCTTCTTGCCATCACAGGAACACGAGACTCCTCAGGTACCAATATCTCCCTCAAGCGACCGGAGTATACATGTCCTATCCTGCTCTATTCCCAAGCGGGGAACCTACAAGCAGGAGCAAAATGTCGAGCTGCCTCTGTATCCCCACCCTGTACCAGCCACCCAACCAGCTACGAGTGGCACAGCCCGCCTGGCAGCCAGCCCGCAGCAACCGACATCTCTGAAGAACAACCAACGTCCGGATCGCGCACACAAGCGCAGTGGCAGTTTTTCGGATGCCCTCAGAGATAGCAGAGCCCCCTTGTCCATACCCAAGAACGCAGCGGTCGATTATACCATCTCGGCTGTAGCCAACATGCCTGGCACTTTGGTGCGCGGTGGCCTTATCCAACCAGGCTCACCGTATTTCCAAGTCAAAAGCCTACGGTCCATTTCGTCTCACCATTTCACCGAGTCTGAAGAATTGGACCTGAGCGAATTCCAAAGACAAGGACAAGCCAACGCACCAGGCGTGAAGAAAATCCTAGGCAGCGTACGGCGTGCTCTGAGTACTCGACAGCAAATGAGTGTGGGTTCTCACTTATCTGGATCCCTACAACAACGACAGGCACCATACGGACGATCTTCCAACCCAGGCGCCGTTCCAACTACCTCGGTCTCAGGAGGAGTGCAGAAGCGACGTACTGCCCGGCCTAGGCCTCAGATGCGCATGGATGTGCTCGCAGCCACAGTTGCGGAAAGCTTCCGAAGAGCGGTGCAAGAGCAATTAGAAAGTGAGGGACAGGAAAACCCTGATGGCGAAGCCCCAAGTCTCAATGGCTTCGAATTCGAGTTTGACGGACGTGGTGCCCCGGCTCAAGACGACACCCAACCGCCACGTCCGAAACCCGATCCTCGTGTGCACAGTAACATCACCAGTGGTAGCAAGTCAATCGTTATCATCGACGACACTGGGGCACCGCCGCTGCCAACTACAGGCTCCTTGCCCGCTGAGCTTGACAAGGTGGCGGCAAAGCTGGACAGCCATCAACGAAGCTTGTCAAACGATGCGCCCTTGGCCAGTGATGCCAACTCGATACAGAACTCCCGTCTTCATGACGAAGTGGAGTCTCGCTTCGCTATAGATGACCACCGAAGGTCGCGCACTCCTACCAGACGTTCTCATGCAACAGTGAGGCAATCTATGTCAGCCGGCCCAGAAGGGATGCACTCGTTCCGGCGCAGAGGTTCGGTCAAGAATTCATTAGCACGTGCAGGCTCTCTTCGTCGTCATGCCTCCCACAACAGCGTGCTAAGCAGACCACAAGGTCCCACCAGTGTCGCTACGTTTCAGACCATGTCGTCGGACAATGACCCCTTCTTCCTCGATCGCCAGCCGGCTGTTGAAGCTGCTGGACCTACACGGCAGCTTCGCCGACGGCCAGGTGGTGATCTCCGGGCTGCAGACAATGTCCATGATCTCGAACAGGTGCAGCGACCCTACTCTACTGGCTCCGTCTCAAACCAAACACACTCCATTACAAATTCTGTAGTTCTTCATTCGGATCGTTTCATCGATTCGGAACCAGACTTTCTTCGTCCAGTTGAAGGGCCACCTGGTGCGGAAACTCCAAGAAAGCCAATCTCCTTGGTAGACACGCATTCATCTCAACCCAATCTCAGGCCTTCTTTTGAAGCCGAAGTAGCTAAGCTTGCTGCTTTACCTGACGACACTGACGACGAAGGTGGAGTCGAGTCGGCACTGATGAAGTTGGAGGGGCGATATGAGAAGAAGTCACCCAGTATACCCTCACAGAGAACTACGGTTGATATGGGACACGGTCATCATGCCATCCAACACTTTGACCCGAATTTTCAACCTGTTGCTTCTGAGCACGAGGAACACCACGCAACTGATGACGTCTTCCATCGTCCATTGGCTCCTCCTGACACAGAAGGTCAAGGCATGTACAGGCTCTCGGCTGAGAACTTCAATAGTCATGTGCCGTCAGCCAAATCTGCTGGCGGATCGACCGACTCTTGCTCATCTTTACCTCTTCTTGATCGACAATTTGGTGAGATGAGTCCTTCGCAGGGAGCGCACGAGTCGGAGTCCATGGCGTCTTCCGCTAAGCCTTCGCCTCTACAAGTTGGCACGTTTTCGCCGCAACCCGGCCAGCCACCTGCCACACGTTCGTCTATGAATTCGTCAATGGAGTACGTTGAGGAGACGGAAAGCATGAGAAGGATACCTGCTGGCGAAACCTTACCCTCGCATTCCTATGTGCGTGAGTCTTTTCTTCTGGATGCAGATGAAGACCTCAGTGATGAAGCTTCTGCCGCTGCTATGCATTCAGGCCATGCTAGTTACGGTATGAAGAGTTTCTTGGACGATCAAGCAACACCCCCTGAGGGTGCTCCTGAAAACTTGCCAACCCATCCCATGCGCCACCCGCCTACTCCACCTCCCACGGCTCCTCAACTGCACAGTTCCTTGCCCAACTCAACAGTCTTCGACGAAGGTCTCCCGACCCCAGGCCTTACGCCCACCGTCTCACATTCCAACCAACAAGGGCCTGCACAACCCGAGCGTCCAGCTAGTTCTCCGGATGAGCCTCAGAACCTCCGTCCCAGTCCAGAAACAACTACACACTTGCCTTTCATCTTCGCATACGACCCGGATGTTCTCGCTCAGCAGTTCACCATTGTCGAAAAGGATGCATTGGACGAAATCGACTGGAAAGAACTCATCGAACTGCGTTGGAAGCAGTCCTCGCCACAGATCCGTGATTGGGTGCAATATCTTCGAACCGAGGAAGCCAGAGGAGTTGACGTTGTCATTGCACGTTTCAACCTTGTCGTCAAGTGGGTTGTATCCGAGTGTCTTCTCACCGAGAACATCCACGAACGCGCTCAATGTATCATCAAGTTCATTCATATTGCAAACCATGCACGGAGGTATCGTAATTACGCTACCATGTACCAAATCGCAATCGCCCTGATATCCAACGACATTTCGAGTCTCAAAAAGACGTGGGCGCTGGTTCCTGCAGCCGAGATGCTAGTTATGACGGAGCTGGAGGACCTAGTCCAGCCCATGAAGAATTTCCATAACCTGCGTCTCGAGATGGAAACATCCTCCGTCGACGACGGTTGCATTCCGTTTATTGGTGAGTGAAACGACGGTATCAATCTGATCAACACTAAATATCAACAGGCGTTTACACCCGGGACCTCATCTACAACGCACAAAAGCCTGCATTCATCGACGCACCCCCCGTTGACGGGGAACGCCTCGTCAACTTCGACCGCCACCACACAGCTGCCACCATCGTCAAGAACCTTCTCCGTCTCCTTGAGGCAAGCTCCAAGTACACCTTCAAGGTCGAACCCCACATTCTTAGCAAATGTCTTTGGCTGGCTGCGCTTAGCGACGAAGAGATACACAGACGCAGCCGCCAGTGTAAATGATCGCATATCTTGTGATTATCTTCCCATGCATTTGTTTTTCTCCTTCCCATTTGAGGGAGGTAAAGTGTCTGTTTTAAACTATGTTGTTCAGCGTTCTTCTTGCTAATACCCGTTCTGCGCACTACCAGCGCTGCATCAACCCGACACGATGTCATGACTCCCATATTATCCATCTATTGTTTTATACATTCACTCGGCCCTTTGTAGCCACCACCGCATCAGCACCTTCTACTCGCTAGATCTAATAGCTCACGCGTGGGAAAGATATCATTATTTTTTGGAGCGTTCAGTCTTCGGTACGGTAATGGCAATTCACGGCAAGGCGTTTGATGTTACAACTACTCGTACAGACCACACATACCATTGGCTGATATTCAATATTATGTAATTAGCACTTCATCAGTATACATTCAACTTTAGGCGTGTATGTAATAGCGTTCGTAAAAAGTAAGACATGACGTCTTTCGACGGCTCAAGAGTTACCATGTGAGCGAGCCTGGTATAAATTTGGACGCCTAGTGTGGGGCGGTGAGGCTCACACGCAACGCGATCCCAGCCACCCATGGAGTCGAGACAGCAGGTGGTCAGCCTTACTACCACGACGATGCCATAGCCACAGCATCCACACACCCCATAACGCGGTCAGGCGCGCACATGATGACAATCAGCTAGAATCATCGTTCTTCATAATATATGCGTCGCACTGTTCTATGTTGAGGCTCGCCTTGTATCACGTTTGGTGCTGTTCTCCCGCCGCACTGGATCCTTGTCGTACATCCCATTTTGCGTTCGCAATCCTTGAATGAGACCGAAGCCAGCCAAGGCGCCGCAAATTCAACCATCAGGGATGCCTCTGATTCAATATGTCTAACATGAAGACCTCGGGCTCAGCGCTGCCGTCCCCGCCCCCGCCTATAACTGTGGAGGATACGGCGACAGATCAAACAGCAACCTCAAGCCCCGACCTGGACGATATGGACAGTAAGTTGCCCCGGCAGGAGAGAAGAGAGGGAAGCTGGTAGTGTTCTACCAGCGCGGCTAAATCATGGACACGAATACGCTATAATAGTGTTCAGCCCAGGCGTTGTGAGCGGCGAATCACTGCCCGAATTGACTGTTAACCTTCAAACAGCGCCTCAAGCCTACACGACATCTGCAAGCCAATATATCAACACCGGCGATCCCCAAACACGATCACAAGGATACCGAAGAGGAACCTTTGGCCACCGCCGCAAGCATAGTCCCAACCTCGAGTGGCGCCAACCGTGGACCAAGGACAGCTGGCAACAAGGTCGTGTGCTACTCATAGATTATGTCGCCAAAGAACATTCAGTTGGTAGAAGAAAGATTGTGGCCCAAGAATTCTGCGACATCGATAGCCTACGCCGATTCTACCGCAAAGAGGATCTTGCTGGGCAGGCAGCTCTTCGCGTCATCCATGTTCAAAACGCCAGCTGGGCGACGCGCTTCCTCCTCCGCAAGTTCAACATCGATGCCAATGACGAACTTGTCGGTACGAGCTTCGGGCGATGGGCGCGCTACGAAAGGCCTCAACAGCGCGGCGGTAAACCTGTGCTAAATGGCAGGACTTTTCGTGCCTCACGTGACCCCTGGCGAGGCATTTCACGAGCAGCGTTTGGTGCTGATTATCTCAAACCTTATGACAGAAACATACGCTTCCCTTTCCATGATAGCAACAAGTCTATCATGGAGCTTAATCACTACGACGAGGAGGATCAGCCAAGATACGGTTATGACGTCCATGTGCAACGGTTGAGTGTGTATGTGCAATGGAGCGACGGCACGCCGGGACAGGCGGTTGATCCTGACATACCGAATCCGTACGATGAAGAGGCATGGGAGGAGTACATGCGGTTGAAGAAGAGCTATGGCAATGTTGACGCCAACGAGCATTCTGACAAGTATATCCCCAAACTGCGATCGCTTGACAACGGAAACACAATCATTATCTTTGAAAATTCGATTACCGGCTCTGTCAAAGATACGTTGATCGGAGCGAGACAGGAGATTGAGTCAAGATGGAGGCGGTTGTCTTTTTATCTGCCTGCGGATAATGAAGAAACATTAACGGCGGAGTGCATGGATTTTGTACTTCAGGATATCTTCAAGGCGTTGGCGTACAATTGGCAGCGGTTTTTGGGCTTGTGTGAAACGCACGTGGGGATTTTGGAAGACAAAAGTGAGTTCATGTCTTCAGAAGCAGACTTAGCGGTCTTTGATACTCTAATCAGCCTACTGACAACTCGTCCCAGTCTACGAAAATCCCGCCGACGAATCGCGCGCCCCCGAGCTCTGGAAAAACAGCGCTCAGTGGCTCAAAATAGAGCGTCTCATATACATTCATCTCGACATTGTCAAAGAAATGGCTACCTATCTGCACGACCTCTCCGGCGGCAACCCCAAGGAATCATCGACTCAGCCGTGGTTAGGTTCAATGCCAGATGAGATCGAAAAGTTCACGGGGCAATGGGAGAGAGATGTCATGCTACCCACCTCGTCTCTTTCAGACCTCATGTACAAGAGCGTCGGGATTAGAGATGCTCGACACTCGCTCCAGTTGGGGCTGAGCATGTGGCGCTTGAGTTGGATTACGTTCATGTGAGTCTCGTCTGCCAACAACATTGCCAAATGGTAGATGCTTACTATTCGTCTTGCAGCTTTCTCCCTTTGACGTTCACCGTCGGCCTCTTCGGCATGAATGTCTCGACTTTCGAGTCTAACCCGGATATAAAATGGTGGTTCATCGTCTCCTTCCCCGTTCTCGCCGTCGTCCTTATCCTCTGGTACGGCGTAAAGCACACTCTTGCCAGCCAGCGTCAGAAACCCATGCGCAGGGGAGTCTACGAAGCATTGTAATTGATCTCCTTCCATTCAGCTATTGCAATACTGACTGCTGCAGGTACTACGAACTCGCCAACGAGCACTCATCCCTCTGGACCCGCCGTGGCCCGCGCGACGACGTGGTGCCCGTTGGCTGGTGGGGCAACGTGAAATGGCGACTTATAACCCGCTGGTTCGGCAAGGAGAAAATGAAACTGGGCAGAGATTACGATCCTGCAGATGAGGAATTCAGCACCTGGTCGCTTACCAAGCGCTGGCTTGCGCGCCGCTGGCTGAGCCAGTTGGCCGTTATGCCTCTCCCCCAGGCCAACAACCCCAAGCCTCCTAACAGTGCCGACCAACCCTCCTCAGACCCAGCATCCGCCTACCCCCTAGACAAGGATCTCGGCGCCATAGGCGAGCTCCTAAGTATCGCGACACCTGTTGCGGTCGCGGAACTGGATCCGACGACTGCGAGCCGACTGCAGGGTAGAGTTCCCATTGAGCGACTGCGTAGTTTGAGTCCGCCGGCGAGAGCGGCACATAGTAGGTCTGGGAGCAGGCATAGTCAGGGGAGTAGTGATGGCGGGGTCATGGTCGAGGAGAAGAGTGAGGCGGCACTTAAAGAAGAGATGGGCGAGAGTCAAGAGGGGCAGGAGACGCAGAGGTCTTGAACATGGTTTTTGTATGCGTGTGGATGGTGTTCAACAATTCTCTTGAATAACATGGCCAAACCCAAACCACCCTCTCTTACTAACAGGAAGCTAATGTATCTTAAACTCATGACGTTCTACACATTCGTGAGCAGCAATTCTCGTAGCTTCTTTGGTTGTTTGGAATAATGGATATATTGCCTATTAAAAACTAATCGTGTGCAACCAATATGCAGAGATAGCGCAACATACAGTCTGGAATCGTCGCTAGACGAATCGCTAGAGAGCAGCTCCAGCGATTCTACGGTTCATTCTCCGAAGGCACTGCTAATTAAAGGGAAGCTAGCTCCTCAACGCCATGCCACTAGGGCAGCTTCTGACCGCCAGACATACATACTCTAGAGAATAGACTCAGCGTGTATTCTAAAATACGAACAAGCAACCATTTGGCGTTTTCCAAAAAGGTCTAATCTGCATGTTGATTTGCAACCTTGACTAAACGCAAAAGCGCTTTCTTAATGTCGCTTGGGATGGTTGATTGAGAATCAGCTCTTCCTGCGAGCCCTGTAACTGGGCTGAAAGTCGCAAAAGTGACCCTACTCGGTTGCTTGGACGTATGCTAAGATTTACATCACGGTGGCCGTCCGAGGTTCCTGGATGGAATCGGTCACCATCACTGTGATGATGACTTTGGCCAGCTGAAACGGGATGTAAGCACATAAACATGCGTCTCAGGCAGGAAGCAACCCAGCAAGGAAATGCCTAGGATACGAGATAGAAGACGCATCTCTCGCCGGCTTCAGCTCTGGACATGGGGTGTATGAATTCATGTCCGGCAAAGCTCCTAGATCGAAAAATTTGTCATACCAGACGGGGTGTCCCATAAGGCATCCCAGGAGAAATCGAACGCGTTGGGGTCGAGAATATCCGAAAGCAGGAAAGAAGCATCATCGAAATTAGGCATCGCATGCATTTCGCCCCCGTTCCCGTTTGCCACGATGTTTGTGGGTTCTGTCTCTGAAGGTTGTGGTACCTCTCTCGCGTTTAGTGACGCAATCTTTGAGACTGGATCAGCACACCGCTCCAGACAGTAGTTTGCAATATCCCAGTCATAGTTGTCTCGCGCGTGCTGAATGTGCGTAATGACGCGTTCGAGCCGTGCAACAGACGTGTTGCGTATTTCAGGGTCCTGCGTCTCGACGGTACAGCGCAGCGATACTGTAATGGCCTGGACCAAGAGATGAGTCGCGTACGGAAGCCAAAAGTCCAAGAATTGAGTCTCGCCCATTGTGAGTATAAAATCAAGAACCGCGGAAGACGCGATGCGTAGCTGATCCAGTCGGTTTCGGCCGATGCCGCCGTCCCCATCGAGAACGGCCGCGCGGAAGATCACACGGGCAAGAACAAGTCTGATTGAGAGGAATGAGAGCCAAAGCATAGTTGTTCCTGGACGATTTGGAAGAGGGACCCATTCGGGCAGTTGCGCTTCGAGGTTAGTTAACTCAAGTTTGAAACGATCAATTTCTCGAGCAAGCTGCAATCGGTCTGGGTTGATCTGATAGACAAAAGGCAGAATTTCCGCAAGCAGTTCAGTTAGTCCGCACAAGTGTACGAAACAATTGGTAGCTTGCTTCTGTTGCGGACTTGTCCTGTTGCCTATGAGCGAGGCAACTGTTGGCCGTGGAACATCGTAGTAGCATTTCGAGACGTAAGGAGGCGCGCCATAGGCTACACTAGACCACTGGTCGGTGATCAGAACGCACCACCAGAGACGGATGCGAAGCGACTTCTCGTTCTCGGTGATTGACCATTTCGAAGGATCTCGATGAAGTCCAAATGTTTGAGCCAAAGAAACCGTACGTCCACAGAGCGTGATGTTTCCGATGATAGAAACCGAAGGACGTCCAACCTGATCAAGCACTGCGGCCTGTATGGTTGACATTCCAGGGCTCAGAAAATCCTCCAGGGTCGCGGAAATGGCCTTGTTCCAAACGTAGTATGAGTTTGGTTTAGGGTGCATCTTGAGTGTATCTGATTTTGACCAATGCGCCGACGCAAGTGCATAGATGACGCACATGAGGTTATTGGGTACTTTGGCGTATTGGTCCGTTCGCAGCGTTTCACACATCTCGTCATCCAGGATTGGGAAATGATAGTGAATCTCGCTAAAGTACAGTTCGACTACTTCGCGCTTGAACGGTCCCATGATCTGCTCTACAATCTCTACTTGCTCCTTTCCACAGCCGCTATTGGGGGGCAGCCCGGTCCGGAACCTCGGTACCGTGAGGTACACAACGGGGTCTTTGGCATCGTGTAACAATGTCTGGTAGTTGGAGTGCTCCGCCTCGCCACCAGCTTTCCGATGCTGCGAAATATGGCGATTGAAAATGTCAATGTCCTCAGCAAAATGTGGAGCAAGCATGATGGATGCGGAGGGATTGTTGACGTTCTTGTGTAAGATGGGAGCTGAGCGAGGCCGAGAAGGGCCTTCATCTGGCTCGCTGTGGCGACGCCGCTTGGAGGGCCTCCGATCTGAGCCCTCTTCCGTAGGGGAGCTGGTGCTGGAGCCCTCGACATATTGGCATTTAAGTCGTCTTTCTCGGCAAGATAGACAGGGTTCTCCAGGAATGTCGATATGGCAGCGGATCTTTCGCGAGCGACATCTTGTACAGGCCGGTACTTTGTGCGAGCGGTACGGCCTGTTCTGAATAGGTGTCGTACGGACCATTGATTCAAGCGGTGCAATTGATCGGAACAACACTTTTCCTGAAATAAAACTCAGAAGCGCGGACCTTCCAGGCGACAGGGTGGTGAAGCAGCGCGGCTTGTCGCGAAAACTCGGCGGGGTGAGATCCGCAGTCCCACGAGCAGGTTCAGCCTGTTGCTATGGCGTTCAACCTGTGGTTATCTCTGTTTCCATGGACTCGAGATTCTGAGATGCTGCTGAGATGCGAAGAAGAGTGGACTGGCGACCAGACGCGCTAGCAGCTGCCCAGCCCCACTTATCCTGAGCCAGAGCTCTTAGGGTTTTCCCACCGGGCCATCAGCAGCTCTGCGCGTAGATGCACTCAGCGTTCGGATGCTCCACCAAACTACATTTTGCGACCACGCTCAAGATGCTTCCCCGCGTTCTACCTACAGAATGGCTGCTCTTACTTGGTTATACATGATTACTCACTCGAGCAAGATGAGTGGCTGCACCAGGCCAAGAAGTGACTAGTCAGCTGTGGATGTTTTGCTGATATCTACACCGCTTCGAATGAGTCTTGTGCTGCCAGGAAAGTTCTGTCTCATGCGGCCAAAACGCGAATGGTATACTTATTTTGGTCAACCGAGGCTCCAGCAATCGTGAAACAATGTATCGATCTCTTGGGCTGCAGGCCTCTTCCCTGTCAGCGCAAGGTCAGGCAATATGACATGTAGTAGGTATAGTAACGGGATCATTGTATCCCACGTACTGGAACCTTTGCGCTGCATATATTGGACAGATATCACGCCAGAAAGGATGCCCATGACTATCGCAGAAATCCATTCGCATTGTACTTGCTTTCTGGGATTTTGCTCCAAAAAGTAATGTGCCTGTGAGGAGGTCTTTGCATATCCCAGAAACTGAGCATCTCAGACTTGATGATACAGGCAAAAAAGTCGTGTTTCGCGGGTCGTAAGCGAAAAAAGATGCCTTCCGCCAGAATTGAACTGACGACCTCGTCATTACTAGTGACGCGCTCTACCACTGAGCTAGGAAGGCTGAAGGTGTTTTGATGACTAATCTCTAAAACTCATAAAATATAACCCAGCAGATATTTGCACAGATCGTCCAAGCCTCGTGTTGCTTCCAGAAGCTCGCTGGGTCTACCTCTTTCCTCCGTGGGGCGCTAAGGCTAGCTAACGCAGCTGGAAAGGTCCCCCTTTCGAGCGAGCACCGTGCATAAAGTTGAGACTCAAAACGCTCGTTCGCAGCCTTATGCCCTGGTGCTGTTGAGCATACTTTTTTGTTTGTTTTGGACATGGGTTTGCGTGATTGCATCAACGGCCACTAGCCATCCCTGCTTCTTTTTCTTTTTTTTGTAGCTCACCACCATGCGCACTCTAGGAGCTGTGTGTTCCTCCAACCTTCCAGATCAGAGCACACGACTTCAGCCACTGTCGCAAGCAAACAGCCTGGTATTACCCTCGGGTCAGGTATCGCGGCGTTGGCATTCCGCTTTGATGACGCGCGAAATTGCGACGCGACGGGGGGGCCGGCCTAAGTCAGTAGGCTCATGATGCCATGCACCCGCACGGTAATTAGCTAGGTGTTTGGCGGTTGGTTGGACGGATAAAGGGCACATCTCAGCATGCTACGGTGTCGGCTCGGCACTCTATCTCGCAAGCTTCTAGCTGGAAGATGAGTTCAGGGCCATCACGGCTCCAGGTTGGCTGCAGGCTGTGGCTGTGTCGCGGGTGCTGATAGTCGCTCGTCGAGTCGATAGGGGGCAGGGCCGCCCATTCGCAGGGCTTGGTGAGGGCCCCAGGCAGAAAATAGCACGGGCGTCAAGAGGGCTGGAAATTAGATGGAGCGGCCAATGGCAGGCCGTCGGTACCTGGGACTAGGGACAGGCTAATGCCGGTATAGGCAGGATGAACGGTGGCACGGACCACAAGGCACGGGTCGGCCACAGCAGGCCTCCCCGGCGTTTCGAGCGTGGCCGCACAAGCCCCAAGGTCGCAGTGTCGTGCCACGCCCTGCTGCGTCTTTCCTCTCCGCCGTCGGTCCCTCGCTCCCTCACCTCCACGCCGCCTCTTAATTCCTTTGACGACATCACGTACTCCTGCGGCCGGGTTGTCGTCTTGTCCTTCGTTCGCCCTAGTGCTCCCCGCCGCTGTTCACTCTTTTACATGCCCGTAGTTACCCTCTTTTCTGTATAGTGCCTAGTCCACCTGAACATAAACAACGCCGACGACATCGCGTCCAAATACCACGTTCTTTCACCACGCCAACCCGTATACAATACGCATTCACTGCCGGCCAAGAGCGCCTTGAAGTGAAATCCCGAGCCCCAACCGAACAACGCCTAATCACCTGCACTCCAACATGGCGCACCAGCACGCGCACGCCCACATGCGCCGGCAGCAGTTCAACGGTCCTGTCGAAATCGTCACGGCCATTATAATTGCGACCGAGGGAGCCGATGAACCACCAGAGCCGACCAGGAGACCTGTTGCGCTCCCTCCACCTGCTACCCGCGCTCGCGAGAGTACCACCACTGCCCAGGAGACTGATGAGCCGGAGGAGACGGAAAGGCCCACAAGAAGACCGTCGCCTACCCAGAACTCCAACGACGATGACAACAACAATGACGACAATAACAATAACGGATCCGCGAGGCAGACGGATCAGCCCAAGAGCTCTATCAAGCAAGCGTCTACCCTCATGATCGCAACAAAGTCCCCTAACCCAAGCCCTGCCTCGTCCGCTGCCGGCCTCGTTTCCGCCACTGCCGCCATCTCCGCCACGGCTTCTTCCTCTGCCACGGGTGCTCCCAGTTCCGACGAGGGCATGTCTACTGGCGCAAAAGCTGGCATTGCTCTTGGTCTCCTTCTTCTTGTATGTGCTGTTCTTACCGGTATCCTTCTCCTGTACCGTCGCAAGAAGAAGCAAATGGATGCTGCCGCTGCCGCCCAGGAGAACGAGAAGTCCGAAAAGTACAACGCGCCTGCCCCTCCTCCACCTCAAGTCTTTACTAGTGCTCCTGCCGCTGCCTCTGCTGTTAGCGTTCGTACTGCGCACAGCGCCGATACTGCGCCTCGCCTGAGCCTTCGTCCCGTGACTCAATTCGATCCCAGCTTCGAGCAGCGCAAGAGCGGAGCCAACTTGCTTAATGCCGCTGCTGCTGGTGGTGCTGCCGCCGCTGCTGCTAAATCACAGACCCTCTCGCCTTCCGCTGTCGCTGAGCGCCCATCAAGTGCCTGGGAGCGACCTGGAGCAGCCAACGCTGATCCCTTCAAAGATCCTGAGGCGTCATCTGCTCCCTCCTCTGCCAACCCCTTCGGAAACAAGGCTGCTGTTGATAGTCAGCAAGCTGCTATCCCAGACTCGCCCCCTAATGCCTCCCCGTTGAACTCTGCCATGCACTCCTCGAAGCCCAGCGCCAGCCCCAGCTTTGCCGACCCCGCCGCCGCTATTGCTGCTGCCGATGCCATCTCTGTTGCTGCAACTGGAGCCAAGTCCTCAATTCCTCCTCCTGCCTCTCAAGCTCCTACCGCTGAGCTTCCAGCTCCACCAACAGCCAGCCCCAACCCTGGAAGCATCCCGTCCACTCCAGCTTCTGTCGAAGGTCTGCCTGCGTCCCCCGGTCCTGCCCCTGCTGGTCCCCTTCCTATCGCTGGTGCTGCTGCCGGTCCTCCTCCGAGCCCTGGTCCTAACAATGTTCACCGTGTTCAACTTGACTTCAAGCCTTCTATGTCAGATGAACTCGATCTTCACGCTGGTCAACTCGTTCGCATGCTTCACGAATACGACGACGGATGGGTAAGTCTGCAATTCGACTTTGCTGTAATCATATCATTAACCATTCTTAGGCTCTCTGCATTCGCATGGACCGTTCTCAGCAAGGTGTCGTACCTCGTACATGTCTCTCCAAGCACCCTGTCAAGCCCCGTCAAGGCCCTCCCCCTGGTAACATGCGCAATCCTGGTGCCCGCCCGCCCATGGGTCCCGGTGGACCTCAGCCGCGTCCTCTTTCGCCTGCTATGAACGGCCAGGGCCCTCGTCCCATGAGCCCCGGACCCCGTCAAATGCCCCCTCAGCAGGCACAGGGCCCCCCTCGCATGCGAGCCAACAGTAACGCTCCTCAATACGGTCCCCCTCGCGGTCAAGGTCCTCCTCAAGGCCCTCCTCGCGGCCGCACCAACAGCAATGCACCTTTTGCCGCCCCTCAGCGCTCCATGTCGCCTGGTCCTTACGGCGGTGGTCCCCAGATGGCACCTCCACCTCAGATTGATGGCCGTCCACGATCCAACTCTGCAGGTGCGGCTGGTAACCCGCGCCGTGGCCCAGCTCCTGGCCCTAGCCCTATGAATCCCAACGCTCCAGCTCCAACCGGCCCTCTTCCTATACCCGATCGGAAGCCGGTTCCTGGTATGGCAATGTAAGCCATTGTTGAGCCGACAAAGGACGGTGCGCTTTTATGAGGAACGTTTCAGCGGGCTCTTGTTTTCTGTTTCTTTTGTTTGCGCGATCTGAGATGTTCATGTCTCATAGATCTGTGGCGATGTCATTTATCTGCTTGGCTTCCATTCTTTTGACGGTTGTCTGCTCTCGTTGCCTTGATCAGCTCTCAATCTCATCTACATTCCGTGTGGGGGGATTGATGAGTTATCAAGGGAGGTGAGCGAGCAACTACTCTTGCCTCTTTGCTTGCAATGTTTATACCCCCGTAGCCACTCTCCAACACTCTCCTGCTACAATAATATGTATCAGGAGAGTGGAGAGCAGGTACACGGTCGAGTCATCTTACAGAGGTCGTTAATGTCTTGAGGATATTTTATATTGTTTTTGCTTACCTGTCCGCTGGGGAGTGTGTTTTCGGATAGGCTGGATCAGTATGCATACCCTTCTTTTCTTGTTTCATGCCCAGCATTCAGCACGCGGTTCAACAAGGCCTATGCTTTGTTGACGATGTGCTGCTGGAGGGGTCTGGATCAGATTAGGAGTCATTCGAGAAATCTCACAAGTTAGGTTTGGGAATGAAATGAATACATTATATTGATTCGCTGAGGAAGTCGAAGTGCCATGTGAAGCCTGTATGTGGCCACTTGCGCAGAGCCCTGTGTTGTCTGTTACAGCCATACTGACCGTCCATGGTTTGTATATGCAGGATCGACCTACCAGAGTGGTGAACTCGCTCTATTTATTGGCCCTATATATCTAATAGCTACGATAGTGATGCCAAGTCGTAACATACCATTCACCCCATCTATGATAACATTGCTGAGTGAATCTATGAATGCTCAACTACGTACTTCCGTTGCCCACGCATGTCTCTGTAAGCTAAGGAATCTCCTTGTATCATGCTGGTTACCGATCCCAACCAAAGGCCCTCCGCTTTAGTTGTACAGGCGTCGTGCGAGTCTTGGGCACTTAGGAAGGTTATAGGCGCATATTTGGTCTACTTCAAATAAAAGGCCGCATTTGATATCCAGCGTGCTGTGTAAGCTGATGTTTTAGGAATCGATGTCGTGATCCACTAGTGGCGCTCCTTATTGGCCATGTCCCTAGCCTCAATGGTGACCCACATCAAAGTCTGTAATCAGTCCACCAGCATGGGAGCCCTTGATCTGAATCCCAATTCTCGTTCATACTTGTAGTATTTTTTTCCCTCCACACTCCTTGGCCACAATAAACAGACCCACAGTGAGACTTTTGGAATAACATGCCGGCCATGTTCCGCACCGGCGTTTCTCAACTAGCACGCTCCCTTCCCAAGTCGAGCCATGTAGCACCATGCTCCGTTCGGAACCTCGCGACTGTCTCGCCCGTGCAGACGACCACCCGCAATCACAAGATTGTCGTGATCGGAGGGGGCTCAGCCGGCATTGCTCTCTCTCACCAACTGCTTCGTAAAGGAAATTTCGGCCAAGACGACATTGCCATTGTTGATCCCGCAGAGTGGCACCATTATCAACCCGGCTGGACCCTTGTCGGTGGTGGTCTGAAGAAGAAAGAAGATCTCCGCCGCCCAATCAAGGATCTCATGAACCCCAAGTTCAAGTTCTACAACAACGCTGTAGGAAACCTGAACCCAGAGGAAAACTACATTACCACCAATGCTGGGGAGAAGATTGCGTATGAGCAGCTTGTTGTTGTGCCTGGAATCACGCTGGACTATGGGGCGGTGCCGGGCTTGAAGGAAGCACTGGAAGAGAAGGAATCTATGGTTTCTACCATTTACGACTATGCGTACTGCGATAAAGCGTACAGCAATGTGCAGAAGTTTAAAAAGGGAGACGCGGTGTTTACGCAGCCTGCAGGCGTAGTCAAGTGTGCGGGTGCACCGCAAAAGATCATGTGGTTGGCGTTGGACTACTGGAAGAATGCTGGTCTATACAAGCCCTCGTCGTCTAGCGAGTCACCAATTAACATTGCGTTTGCGACAGGCTTGCCAAAAATGTTTGGTGTAGACAAGTACGTCGCAACAACCTGGAACGTATAAACACTTGAGAGTGCTGACCCCCCCAACCCAATAGGTACAGCCAAACACTTGAAAGGCTCCGCGTCGAGCGCGGCGTCGAAGGGCTCTTCCAGCACGACCTTGCCTCCATTTCCGGCAACACAGCCACCTTCAACGTGCCCAACCAGGACCCCGTAAAGCGGCACTTTGATTTCCTTCACGTCGCGCCCAAGAACGTGCCCTGGCCATTTATCA
Source organism: Curvularia hawaiiensis (assembly GCA_026262405.1). NCBI lineage: Eukaryota > Fungi > Ascomycota > Dothideomycetes > Pleosporales > Pleosporaceae > Curvularia > Curvularia hawaiiensis. Next base: position 35,680 of record JAODYC010000090.1, read on the forward strand.
AAAACAGTGCGATAGCCAACGAAGCCGGCTACGTCGCCGTCTCCGACAGCACGACACAGCACACAAAGTACCCCAACGTCTGGTCCATCGGTGATGCCTCCTCGCTGCCCACCAGCAAGACCGTTGCTGCCATCACCGCTGAAGCCCCCGTCCTCGTCTCCAACTTGCTCAGCCAGATGCAAGGGAAACCCCTCGAAGCATCCTACGACGGGTACACCTCGTGTCCGCTGCTGACAGGCGAGAAAGAGGTGCTGCTCGCCGAGTTCAAGTACGGTGGTGTGCCCAAGGAGACCTTCAACGCCCTGTTGGGCGTCGATCAGGGTGTACCCAGGAAGGCGTTTTATTGGCTTAAGAAGGAGTTTTTCCCTTGGGTATATGGCAAGTATCATGTCAAGGGGGAGTGGGCTGGTCCAAAGGGGCTGGCGAGATGAAGGGGTGGAATGCGTATGTCCTTGGAGCAGTCACGAGAGTTTTGGGTCTTTTGGCACGATTTGCAGTGCAAGGAAGCAGTATAAGATGGGCTATGTGAGCTCGATGCGTGGGAAGGAGGTAGAGAGATAGCGTGCGAAGAGAAAGGTCGCTGGCAAGTTTGGATTTATTAGCGAACGACAGATTAGGGGCAGCAGTTATAACATACTATAATACCCTGAAAATATGCATACACTTCTGATTTGATCCGAATTTGTTTTTCCCTGCATTGAGTCACCCAATTTGACGTGCCGATGCAAAAACATATCCGATATGCAGAAACTTGATCACATCATGGCTGAGACAGTAACATGTGAAAAGTAAACGCGACTCGTTCAATCTTTTACCTATATAATATCCATATTTGTTCGAGCCAATCTCTTCCTTGCTACAAATACACATATCCCCTGTGTTCCCCCACCACTACAAACGTGACAAGCCAACTACCTCCCTTGGAGCATGGTAGTTTGGCACCTTCATGTCGAGCGCACTACCACTGTAACCGAGATCCTCGGCGGTAAGTACAGCACACTTCTCGCCGATGAGCAGGGCAGTCGAGTACGTGTTGCAGCCGACATTGTCGGGACAGATGGACAGATCGGCGACCTTGAGGCCCTTTACGCCGTGGACGTTGAGACGCTCGTCGAGGACACCGTGCTTGACAATGGAGTTGCCGTTCTTGGGTGCCATGGAGCACGTGCCGAGGGAGTGCCAGGTGGTTTCGACGTGGCCTAGAGAGGAGAGTTAGTCACTGTTGTTTGGTTGGACGTATACAAGAGAGAGGGGGGAACGTACGCTTGACCCAGTCTTCAATGTGCTTGATATCTTCGTTGGTGTATTGCAAGTCCTCGAAGATTTCTTGCTGGTTGGAGTTCAGGTAAGTGGGCTGGGGGGTCTTGCCCTTCTCCAAGGGTGCAGTCCAGGAACCGTGTTGGATACCAGCGGAGAGGTTACCAGGAAGGGCGTATGCGTTAGTGGTGGCGAGGTCCATGTCGCGTGCGCGGGCTGGGCTGTCGTATGAATAGAAGGGGTGCATGGCTTGAACCTCTCCGGCGTAGGCTTCCATTCGGCGCGCAGTCTCGCGCGACTTGATGTATCCCCAGACCATGGGAGCCATGTCTCGCTTATCATTCATGAATCCGGCGTCGAAGTCTGGTGCCTCGTACGGGTTTGGCGAGACAATGTGCGTAGAACCACGAGAGAAAGGATACTCAAGGAAGTGGAACATGGTAAAGAACTTGCCCGGTGGCATGACCATGTGGTCACCGAACCAGCCTGCAATGACCGAGTAGTGCATGACTGGCTTGTCGGGTTTGTTCTTAAAGTAGGAATCCCAGCCAGAGCGGAACTCCTTGCATGGCCAGCTGTCCATCATCTTGAGTTCTTCCTCAGTAGGGCGGATCTTGACACCAGCTTCGATACCATTGGTAGCAAGCGGGCCAGTGCCGTTGATGTTCCACTGTTGGAAGACTTGCTCTTGCACCTTGGGGTCACCACGGACGAAGTCATCAAATGACTCCACGTGCGGCTTCGCCCGGTATGTGGCGAAGGTCAGGCTGTAAATCTGTTAGCTACACTGCTTTCAAGTACCCTGATATCGACTTACTAGTGATCCTGGAAGTTGAGACCCACACCGGGAAGGTCAACCAGGGGCTTCACACCAGCCTTTCGCAATTTCTCTGGGTCACCGATACCAGATCGCTGAAGAATAAGCGGTGAGCTCAGAGTACCACCAGAAACAATGATCTGCTTGCGGGCGCGAATGATCCTAGAGTTGACCTGTCCAGGGGAGACGGGCTTGGTAGGGACAACCTTGACGCCAACAGCTCGGTCGCCCTCAAGGATAACCTTTGGTTGATCGTCAGCAGCAGAATCAGCCTTTTAGAGAGTGGTCACATACCTTCTCAACCTTGTTGCTGGTCAACAGGTGCAGGTTCTGGTGAACGGCGCGAGTGCTGTGGATGTAGCCGTGAGCAGAATCAGAGCGACGTCCAGTGTCACGGTTGATCCACTTGAGCCAGTGCTCAGCACCATGGCCAGTGACCAAGTCCTGAAGATCATCCGTGGTTGGAATGCCCTGAGATTCAGTGGCACGGAGGAAGTCCTCCTTAATGGGGTAGGTGTAGTTACCAAAAGAAACCTTGATGGGACCCTCGAATCCGTGAATGTCACGGTTGTTGCAGGCACGCTGGTAAGTCTCGTGCTTCTTCATAAGAGGAAGGAGTTCCTTGGTGGTCCAGCCCTTGGCCTGAAAGTCATCGTAGTCCGAGGCCGAAGCACGGGTGTACATCTGGTTTATGTTAATCCCGTTACTAGCTGTCTTCTGGCTATGAATAGCGTACCATGAAATTAATAGAAGATCCACCTCCAAGAATGTGTGCACAGGGCACAACAGCGCGGCGTCCATCGAGCCATTCCGAAGGCCTGGAGTAGTAGAAAGAGGCAGTCTTGCTGTCCAACTTCATGTTCCTCGGATAGATACCCGGGCGGAAGACCCATGGGTTGTTAAGGTTGTTCTCACCAGCCTCAATCAAGAGGACCTGGAGGTTATGGTCAAGATTGGCCAAACGGCCAGCGACGACACATCCACATGATCCTCCACCACACACGATAATATCAACCTTTTACTCGTCAGCACTTGAGTCCAGCTCATTGGGAGCTGGTAATCCGAACGCCGTACCTCGTCTGGAATCGTCATCTTGCCGGCTTACGGAGATGTTATGTTGTTTGTTGAAACAAGATGCAGCTATTGCAAGTTGACCGCAGGAGAGCAAGTCAACTGGGCATGATATTCTGTTCATTTGGGAAGGAAAAGATGTCCCTTTAAACTGTCAAACCCCGCATGTCCAGGATGTTTGCGTTCGAGGAGGGCCCACCATGTGGGCTGTGTCACTATGCACTTCCAAAAGCCGTCCATCCGGATAGCAACTTGACGCATGCATAGTGAAGGGTGGCCATGTACCATTTCTCCAACCTATCCGTCCGAATAAGGTTGGTGCATGGGTTTCTAGCCTACATCCAAAGGCTTGTGGGTCCCCGGCCAGGCCATTCAAACGAAAGCAAGACCATGGACTTGCGGATCCGCAGGCAGGCAGTCTCCATATTGACTCGAACATGGGTCGATACAGTTGCAACGATTGGTCCCAAGAGCTGGAACAAGGTTGTTTCCTGGGATCGGGGTACTGGCCAGGGCGAACTGGGGTGTGTTCTGATGGTCCCATGTTGGATGACGGGGTGCGGAGAAAGGTCACATCCAGTAAGGAGACATGCTCGGTTGCGTGTACAGGCCCACCATTAGATGTAAGCTCTGCGGAACCGATCCTGAGACGTCGACAACGGCGACTCTAGGATTTCAATTCCAGCGTATCACGTCCAGGCAGGAGGAATGCACACATTTGCGACGACGAACGAGCGGCACGTGCAACGAAGCCATGGAGATAAGTCGCGGTCCAATGACGATCTACATGAAATTGAGTTGCCGGAGATCCTTGGGTACTGATGCTGACAGGTATAGCTGCTGAATCGCAACGTTTGATGGTCCTTGAAAGTACCCAGCTGACGGCTCTTAGCGGCCATGCACCTGTCGGTAAGCACAGTTGGGGGATGCGTTTGTCTGCGGGGGGCAAGCGGCGCTGACGTCCTTTCAGAAGCGCTTCTCTCTCGTGGAAGAATGCGGATGTGGGGTGCAGGAGCTCCTGTGCTTCATGCTGGGAGGAGTATACCTTGGCGTGAACGCTAGTGCCGGACAGTGCGGGGTTCGCCCCGCCTGGCGTACGGAAGAGCAATAGACCAGCCACCTCGACGATCTCCTACAGAAATGTTATGGGGTTCCGCCGTTATCCTGGCTGACGACAGTGCTTGTTCCTACCTGTTGTTAGATGTATTCGCGGTTACATACTATCCAATGTCTTCAGTGGCACAGTATGCCTTTGCCCCGAACACAAGCAAGCTTCAGAATGCGGCCACCATTCATTGACAAGATTGAAGGAATTGGGATGTCGCTATGGCTTCTTTGGGGTTATGCAGTCTCGGTATATTGGCTGCGGGAATGCGGAGATCAGGAGCCTTCTCGGCGCCACCAAGGACTGCAGGCTATTGTTAATCGAGCGCGAGGCTGCACGATCGAGAAGACACCCAGCAGTGTTGCAAGGATCGAGTCTTCTCCATTGCCAGTTTCACTTGGGTATATGCAAGCATGTGGCACGTCTGCTGTTCCTCCACTTGAGTCGGCGTAGATTCCTTCCGGGTACATTCAAGTGGCAGAACTCTCCACCTCAATCCGAGTCAGCAGCATTTTTTGAAGTCTCTTACGTTGAAGTTTAAGACAAGACAGCCATGCGGGGCGACGGCAACCTTCCGGTGAGTACCTAGTCCTTGTGTGGTGTGGTTCCAGCCCTGGTTTAGCTCCTATCCCGAGACCTGTCAGTTTGCGGGGGTGCATATCACTGATCCGCGCGGCCCTATTTGGAAAGTTTGTCACCTGGTGAAAGCCTCCAGCCTTGTCCATTAAATGGCATATCACCGATGGTTTGTATGAAATAGAGAGAGTGGAGTTGTATCGAATTGCAGATCCGTGTCTGAACTTTCTCGGCTGGGGTATCGTAAAGTGCGGACCCGGCCAACCTGCAACGATCTTTCAGTAATCTCCGTAAGGCACAAGTATCTAAGTAATACCATTTTTATCGCATGTCATGATACCCTCTCCTATATGGGGATCCGTGTTCTAGGGACATTTGATCTAGTAACGCCGGGAATACAATGTTATAAAAACCCAGGGAAAGAAGACAGGCGATAGAAGAATATCAAGCGGCCTGGAAGGAAGCAAAGTAAACCAAATCTCAGATAACCTCATGTCGTTCCCAACCAGTTGGCTTTTGGTGTGCAAGGTCCTTGGTTGGGTGTGGCAATTCAGGATTCCGGTATTCGCTAACGTAAGGGTTGGGGTCCTCCTTTTGATCGAGGTTACCAAAGGTGTGGTTGACTTCTCGATGCTTGCTCTCATCTGCACGAACTGGGATGATGTTAGCGTGGGTCAACACTGCATATTCATGAGGCGCGCATACTATAGAGAAGCAGATCTCGCATTGTACGGTGGCCCTCTGGCATGTTCCAGTAGTCAACCGCGATCTCGGGCGCTTCCATTTTTTCCCACTTGGGGAGACGGCCTGCATCAAGGTCTTGGATCTGGCGTGTATACGTGATGACTGCCTCCTCTTCAAGATACCCAACAAAGCGGTGAACGGTGCGAGGGCTGAGGAGGTAGGCGAAGAACAGAGCGTTACACCAAACACCTTGCGCCCCAAGCACCATGAGGCGCATGAAGGGGCCTGGGCGCTGCATCTTCAGGAACACAAGCAGATGCATGCGCTCGTTGTAGCTCTCTTCGAGCAAGGATTCAATCCTAGAAACTGTGCATTAGTGGAGATCTCGCTCCCCAGACGCAAGAGATACGCACCATCCATTGTCTCGCTTCATTCTCCGCATAGAATGCAGGTGGCGTAGCATACCAGCTACCATGCCAGGCACGCCTGCAACGCTCTCCAGGAAGACATTCCGAATCAGATATTTTTCTTCGGTCATGGCAAACTGTTTTCGTGCCGCCACTGGGTTTTTGGCATCCACATCTATAGGTTTCTCGTGCTTATATCCGGTTGCTTTGTCGAGACCCCAGCGCAGCACCTTGACAGCAATGAGAGCAATCTTGTCAGACAATGTCTTGGCTTCACGATGAGCGACGGTGACTTGGTTCATCTGTTCTTCTGTATATACTAGGCATTGTCAGTGGCTAGCAGATTGGGTAATATCAGTGTACATACTTGGATGCGGCCATGCTGCCTGTGTCTTGCGGACCTTCTCAGTCGGATGCTTTTCAAAGAACTCTTTGATTTTGGCTTCACCGCTGGGTGAAGAAGAAAAGTTGCGCCGAGTGGCTGGAGTTCTGATGGATTGAGTCGCGACGAAAGTGGGTCGAAGTCCGGTATTGTAGCTTTGGAAGGACTTGATCAGTTGTGCGGTACCCCGTTTCGAGGCCACTGATCGGCATGTTGCTGTTCTGGTGGAGATCATATGTGATAGGGCGAGTGTGTGTATTGAGTAGTTGAGTGCTGATGTATACAGTGTCTTTTACATATAATGGTGAGTGCTGATGTTAGATAAGGGTAGAGGCTGAGGTACCCATGGGTCGTTTATATATAAAAGCGAATATGACACAAATGACTAGAGCAGATTCTTCAAACAGCAGTGGTGTTTTCGTAGACAGTCACCGATGACGCTCAGCCATGCAGGGTGAAACAGGAATGCGCATGGGACTTCGCCGATACATTGGGGCGAATCCATTGTGCAGCAGCGCCAGCAGGCAAATCGGCTTCGTTTGAGATGCCGAGATGGTAAGCAGACGTGTCGAGAACAGGAAGCATAGGTCGCGTGCAGCGACGAGTTCGACGCGGCTGAGCAAATCGATATTCAGCTCACGAGAAGAAATCGGGACTGCAGTGCCAAGCATCGGACTTCCGAATGCGGACATTGTCCTATATCCCTGCCAGAGGATCCCAGGCAACTGGAAATGCATCTTGTTTGATGCCAAAGATATTTTGAATGAATAATGTCTGAAATTCTAAGTTTTCTCGATTCCCAGAAGTCGATATTGCCAGTGTTGGGTGCACCAAGTGGTTGACTCTTCATCCCGGAACATAATCGTCGGGATCTCGGGGACTCGCACTCACCCTAAGTGACCCACTTTTGCCCATAAGGCTGATAGCAGGAATGCTTACAGTTTCTGAGCAAAGCGCCACAGCGTGGTTCTCCGCTTTGAGTCTGGGCTTGCGTATCTCAAACGCTCGCTGTTGGTAGGTTGCGCACTAGGGAATAGAAGAGAATATTTTCACAACGGTAGTTTAGTGCTGCGACCAGAAGTAATAGATGGGTCCAAAACTTCAACTTCTACAGACCAGCAGATCAAGCACCATCTGAAGATAGCTAGAGTTGTACGTCGAAGGATTGTGAGAGTCAGTTGGGCCTTCTGCAGCGAGTACGCGGGGCAGGGCATGTTCGTGCTTATTCACACAGCAGGGCGAAGTTGGAACTTCCACTTTGGGATAAAAATACGCGAGTACGTAGCAGCATGGTCCGATGTGTGGAGAAGATGGATGAAGGTATTGGCTGCAGCCAGCAGAGTAAGATAGACGGCACTGGTGAATACAGAACTGATTGGCGGAATGGACATTCTTGGTTACTATCGACATTACCATGTCTCTCCACGCATTTTGGTATAAAGAGGGTTGGCCATGCTGGCCTTGGAGGTTCTGTCAAGTGGCCGTAGCCGTCGTCCTTGTCCACCAATAGTCTCTCGACACGCCCTATGCACACAGCCTACTGAACGCTGAAGCTGCTCTCGTCGGCTTTTGTGGCAATGTCGGAGTGATCGACCTTGGAGACGGACGAGGCTGGCGGTCCCTTGTGCAGATGCTGGACAAAGTCGTTAATCTTATCCTCGCTGCCCTGGGCCTCGCCCTGGACCTAGAAGGGGTTAGTGTGGGCGAGGTGAGCAGCAGCATGAGAGAAGGCATACGCTTCCGTCGGATGCATTGGTAACGTAGCCAGTGACGCCCAGGCTGCGGGCCTGCTTCTGGGTAAATGACCTGAAGTTCACGCCCTGCACTTGGCCCTCGACCTTGTACTGGATCTGCGTGTGCGTGTTAGCCTCTGCCCAGGCGGGCGCGGAGGAGACGGACTCGCTTGGACGACATTGCAGCAGCAGTAGAGGAGAGAAAGCGCTTCATGTACAGTGGAGAGTGATTATCGAGAGAGGGGTGTAATTAGAGCATGAGATTGCCCAGCTCGCTGCGCTCATATGGGGAAGGCGCGACGTCATAGGCAGAGCGAAACCGACGCGCTACGCTGGCCCCTTGCCACGTCGCAGGCAGATGGCATGGAAAAGAATGCGGGGCCACAGAGGCCGGCGGGCAAAGCAACGAGCAGCCGCACGCAGCAGACAGGGTCGGGGCAGCTCAACGGCCGTATTTCTTTTTTTACTGCACACAGTCAGCGCCGTCCTGTCACCACCGCTATGTGTTCACGGCTGCCGGAAATTGCGTCGCCGCCAGGGCGCGCCAGGCGATGGTGACGCTAGCCTCGCGTTGTTTTCGGATACAATCTCGCGTCGCTCCCCCGTCGATGAAACCTCTAATCAAACGCCCCCCTTTCGCCGCCGAGTCACATAGCAACAACCGCACATTGCCCAGGTGGCTCCGCAAACAACGGGAGCCGTTGAAAATCACTTCTCACTCTCCGTAAATGCCGAGGACAAAACACCGAATCTCACTGCTGATAAGGAGTCTCACGACTGCTACGGCTCTGCACCTCCCACCCCTGTCTACCAACATGGACACGACACCAAACTCCCCACCACAGCGCTCGACATCGCCCGACCCTTGGGCAACGCCCTCGCTGGCCATCGGTGCCATCCCGCCCCTCGACCGCTCCGTCTCGACGGCCTCGTCGGTCTCGTCTGTCTCTGGCCGCTCGGCCGGCTCCCGGCTGTCCGATGGCGGCAGGAGGCGTGGATACATGAGGCCCGAGGGCACAGAGTTCTCCAAGTCTGCAAAGAGCAGAGAGAGCGTCATGAACCTGGGCACCATTGCCCATCTACAATACTACTTCGCCAGGACTGGGCTGCTCGACACCGCGACGGGACGAGTAGCAAAGGCACGCAAGCCCGGATCACGCACAGCAAGCGGCAACGAGCCAGTCTCGCCAGGCCTCGATGGCGAATTTCCTCTGCTGTCACCTAGTTCTCCGGACCCAATGAGCGAACACTTTGTCGAGTCACCACTCGACGAGACGGCCTCGATGGCCTGGGAGGACCCCGAGCCCATGATGCTCCCGCCTACCGTGAGCACATACAAGAACAACCCCATCTACGTCCCCCCGCCACCCGACATGACGGTGCTTCGTCGTGAGCTACGCGAGTCGCTTGCCGAGTCGATGAAGCACCTGCACGAGCTTGAAAAGGGATTCTCTGACGTCCACCCGGATGGCAAGACGGCAAAGAACGGCGGTGCCGAGGCTTCAGGATGGCATGAGGTCCAAGGTCTGAACCTGCTGGATGTTACGACGCTGGCCATCAGGGCCGCCAAAAACTACTACACTGCACACGAAGAGCCCCAGCGGCTTTACGCCATCAAATCAGAGCGCGCGATTCGCAAGGAGCTATATGACACACTAGAGGTTTTGAAGCGTCTCGCCATTCGCAACTTTGGAAACGGCGTCCAGCCATACGAGGTGACTCAGCTCAAGCAGTGGGTTGACGACATCAGCGCGCTTCTTGACACGGAAGAAGAGAAGGAGCGCGAAGAGCAGGAGGCGCGCGAGACTTGGTCGTGGCGCGAGGGCGACTGGACCGGCAAAGAACGCGAGCGAGAAGTCCTCTTCCTCCGATCATTTGACGAAACCAGCTCTGAAGCCCTTCCCGAATGGACTGCCCCTACCGACACCGAGCTTCCAACACCTTTTCTGGCCACGCTCCAGGACGGACTGCGACTGGTGCGCCTGCACAACACATTGGTCCGAAGGTCGAAACGACACTTTGAGCAGATCAAGACGTACCACACGGACACAACCAAGCCATACCGCTGCGCCGACAACCTGCGCTACTGGGTCAAGGCGGCCGAGCTACGCTGGGACATCAAGCTGGATGTTGATGTCATGGGCGTTGTGCAGGGCAAGGACGCGGAAGCATGGCAGAAGTTCGACGCAGCGATTCTGCAGTGGTGCCAGGGCGTGCGTGAGGAAATCACGCTGGAATGGCTGAAGCAGAAGAACCAAACGAGGACACCTACACTACAGATCGACCCGAACTACGAGGCGCTGTGAAGTGGCCATTAGCTGGCAAATCCCGAGGGCTGTTTTCCCCTATTTCTTTCGCTGTTCATGCTTTTTACCGATATCATCTTTTTCTAATTTGCACGATGATCATGGCTTCACACAATCTCAGCTCTTCGCCGCCGAAGTTTTTTATTTCCTTTCTTCTTCTCCCCTCTTTGAGAGAAGGCCCTGGATGGAAGCGTTCGGGCTTCTTGCAGCATCATTCGGCTCAGTGTGCGCTGGATATATGGCTGGCGACTTGAGATAGATACCCCCTCCCCTTTTGGACGAGCAGCGGCTTGCAGGCAGATATATATATATATTGGGTATGAAATGGAGTTCAAGTCAGATCTTGCCGAGACTGGAACCTGGGGCAGACAAGGGCCTGCCATGTACAGTAATGTCTTAGATACACTTTTACTGTAATACCACCCACTATACTAGATACATGGACGCATGCGTGCTGGATGGACATGTGTGGGTAGCCGTGTCTCAAGGGGCGCCGGGGACGAGTGAAGACGTGTCCACACGAAGAGAGTTTGGTCCACCGAGGCTGGGCGATGCACAAGCAGCGCACCGGGGATCGGGTGCATTTTGTGACGACGTGTGCAAGGCGTGTCCACACCGCACAAGGGAATACGGGCCTCTAAGACGTGGCACAGACGGCGACGAGGCGGCGTGGAGGGGCTGGGGAGCATGGACAGCAGACGTCTGGCAGGGGGGACGCTGGCGGAAATTGGGCACAGCGGCACTCGGTGTCTCATGGCGGGACGTTGCGAACTGCTGATTGCTGTGGGAACGAGTCGCCCGGCCAGGCCAGACCAGACCGTACCATTATCGCAGCAGCGGACAGCGAACGCATCCGCTACCAATATATCTCTGCTGGCTCTGAGCCTCTTCCCAAAAAGCAACCCACGCGCGCTCCGGCTGGCTGGCCGACTGACGACGCGACGACGGATCCGGCATCCCCCAATACTCGAGCAAACGACTCAATCTCCCGAGCCAGCGCATCCGTGCATCCAGCGCACTCCGGCGTGCGCAGCCCTCTTTTTCTCGTCAGGACGCGACCTGGAGATCTTCTCGAGGTCCAAGCAGAGAAATGCTCGATGAGCCTCCCGGGCGCGCCGCCTCCAGTCCAGCCCAGCAGCAGCCCCGCGACTGCCGTTGACCTGCCAGCGAAGACACCGCCCAATCCATCCATTGCCCCATCGACAGCACCGTCGTCGCCCAAGCCCCTTCGGCCCACGCCTCCCCACCTCGAAAGCACCACCAAACTCGCGCGAAATGTCTCTCCGGGCCTGCTGGCGCGCATGAAGTTCCTCAACCAGCCCTCCGACGCCCACACCAACAAGACGACCGTCGACGTCGGCCGCATCGAGCAAGATCGCCTGCGCCGCCTCGACGAGTTCCGCAAGCAGCGCTCCCTCGACATTGAGCGCCGGGGCACTGCCTGGTCCGGCAAGACGACGCAGCCCACGCCTACCCTCACGCCCCTCATCCCCCAGTCGACGGGCGGCAGTGTCCCGACTCTGGTCATGGAGGCCGACCTCGACAGCGACCGCAGCAGTGTCGTCAGCACCAGCGACAAGGTCCTCCCCTCCGAGTCAGAGGCTGACGTCGAGCTCGACATGCAAAAGTACCGCCTGCCAGACGTCACAAAGCCAGAAAAGGCCCTCAGCCAGACGCTCGCCGCGACCGTCACGGCAACACCGGCAACGCCAACACCGCCACCGACAACAACAACAATAACAA
>JAODYC010000090.1:47810-64767 GCA_026262405.1 Curvularia hawaiiensis
GAAGAAGAAGAAGAAGTAGCACCACCGCCACCCGCACCAGCCACAGAGCCGCCAGCCACACTCGCTCCATCACCACCACTGCCATCACCACCTGTCGAAACAAAACCCACGAGGCCCCCCACGCCGCCGCCCAAGGACTCGCCGCCGCTGCCTCCGCTGCCGCTGGCCGACGAACATGAGGCCTCCGTGCTCGACGACAACAATGGCATCGACATCGAGTCCTACTTTGCGCGCCGCCACTACCCGCGCGCCGGCTCCATCTACACCCTCTCCAAGGCCAGCTTCACCAACCAGATCCAGCAACTGACCTCGATGAAACTGCCTCCCACCACGATTGCCTCGGAGATTACCGCCCTAGCCTCACCCACCCAAGCCGCCCGCGCACTCCACAAGGCAGCCAACGACATCCGTCTATGGATCTCCAAGACCAAGGAGGTCCTCAGCGGCCTGGATGCCGACGACGATGTCGAGTGGGCCGCCGCTGCTGGCCGAGAGGGACTGGCCGAGGTAGACACTGCCATTGGCAAGTTCGAGCAGCTTGTCAACGTCTACATTGGCGCCATCGAAGACCTGCAATCTCGCCCGGACATTGCGCAGCTGCCCACCAGAGACCAGGTGACTCTCGTGACCCAGATGGAAGACATCGTCATGAGCTGGGGCGAGATTAAGAAAACCCTCAAGGGAATCAAGAATCAAGTCGAGATCGCCATGGAGTGGGAAGAGCTGTGGAACAATGTCTTGGGCGAGATTGGTGCTGAAGTCGAGAATCTTAGTCGCTTAGTATTCGAAATGGAGGAACGCAGACACCGCGTCATTTCGGACTCAGTCGCCGAAGCACCAGAGAAGTTTGACATTGCTGAGCTCGAGAACATTGTCGAGGAGATTCCACGAAAGCAGGCCATTCTCAACAGCAAGCGGTTTAGTATGCCAACGCTGTCCGTCCTGTCCCCCGTTTCACCTATTCCCCAAATCGAACAAGAGAACTCTCGGCTCCTGGCTCTCTTCGCGAAGCTGCAACCGTTGCGCGCATCGCTCGATTTCCTGCCCATGCGGCTCAACACTTTTCAGATGCGAGCGAAGCACATTTTCCCCTCGGCTTGTGATGAACTCCACCGCAGAAGAGAGCAGCTTGAGGCACAAGAGAAGAAGCTAGAAGCCGAGGCAGATGCACTGCGTGAGGAGCTAGGTGAAGACAAGTGGGTGCACAGTTTCCGACAGGCTGGCAGCAAAGCCGTTGCCATGTACGATTCATGCATGAAGAGCATACAGAGACTGCAGCAGGCCATCGATGACAGTGACGACGAGAAACTGGCTACGCGCATTGCCACGTACAAGGACAAGAGAGACCACTACCCGCCATCGATGCGGCGTGTGCTAGAGTTGATCGATATCGAAATGAAGCACAGAGCCACCGTCAATGGTGAGATTCTGCGCATCCAGCAGGATGTACGAAGCAAGGTCGAGGATTTGGAGACAGTCACTGGCAACATGGACGCCATCCTGGACGACTTCACTGCCAGGCGCAAGCTCCGCGACTCCGTTTCTACCGTCCTGTCCGCTCGCACCGAAGCCTCGTTTGCGCATTCAAACCTAGACACCCCAGGTACCTCTCCTGCCTCAAGCGTCGTCATGAGCCGCAAAAGCAGTGCCACAAACTCTGCTATCACCCCATTGGGTGCCAAACCTCGTCAACCTAGCGCTGCAGCATCCAAGTCGGCAATTCCTGCCAGTCGACGGTATTCGAGCATGCCGCAAAGCACAAGTGCCCCTCCTCGGAAGTCTCTACCCTCTGCCCGCTTGAACTTTACACCTTCTCGTGCCATGTCTGGCACAGCATCTAGCCAAGCACGTGCGAAGACTCCTACTGATAAACCGGCTGTCAAACCTCGCTGGAATTCGGACACGCACTTGCGCGATACCGTCATTGGACATAACTTTAAGCCATTGAGTCTGACCACACCGTCGCCATTCCGAAAGGACAGGGATACACCGAATGCGTCGGGACGGAGTTCTGCAGCAAGCCGTTCGTCTATTCCCGTAAGGAGCCCCCTGGGTCGTTCCGCAGCTCTCTCACCAGCCGTGTCTGCTCGTTCCACGTCCACCAGTCCATCTCTGCAGCGTCCAGCACGACCTCTCGCAAGCCCCATGCAGTCCCCAGCTACACCTGCAAAGGGCAAGTCAGCAGTTCGATCCACTCCCACTTCTTCGCCTCAGACCAACACCACTACCCCAGGATCAAGCCGCCGAGTACCCACCGCAGGACAGGACGGTACTAGCCCTGGTGGCGAGGCGAGTCCCGCAGCCCTTCGTGCGTCTCGGCCTTCTAGTTCCTCGGCCAACCGCCGCAGCAGCATTCTTTTCGGTTCAAAGCAGCGGCCTGGGTCTGCCCCCAAGCCCACAGAGACAAGTCCTGCCTCTGTCCCAGGGCGTGCCACTAGCAGACTCGGTAGCGTGGGCGAAGGACGGGCCAGCAGAGCCGGTGAAACACGTGCCGACAGCCGTATCGGTGGACGCCAGTCAAGCCAAGGACACAATAAAGCCGTTAAACCTGTTTGGAGATAGACTCTGACAGCTCTGGCCTTGAACTGAACTGAACGGTTCCCCCTGCCTCACTTTTGTTGAGACTCAATGAACGGCATCCCCAGTATCACCATCAACAACTTAATTTTTTCTATAAGTTGCCTCCCAACAAATTCATTTCAACTGCGGATCCTGGCTTGATTTGCAACACACCCCTGTTCCCAAAGTACGAATTTTAGCTACCCAGTTGCTCTTGTTTTTTTTTTAAAGCGCTTATCCCGTCCTCGTCCAACACAGTGTGTGAGTGGGTGGGTGTTCAGGCGCCATGTTCTATTTTTTTTCCTTCTTCTCCCGATTTGCATTGTATCGAACCCCCTCAATCGATCTCAACTCTGGTCCCTCCTTTTTTCGGTGATTTGTTTTTTTGCTACTGCTGCTGCCGCTAAGGCGGGAGGCGTTTGGTAGTGGTTTGGGGGGAGACAGTTTTCATCCTATACCCCGGAGTTTTTTGGTGTTTATTTATTGCTTGTTTTCTTTCTAAACTGCTTTGCTTTGCTTTCGCGACCCGAACGCTCGTGCAGCGTGTTGGGGACTTCGCGTGATATGGCAAGTTCAATCAGCGCACGGTGGTGCAAAGCATGGAGGAAGGTGGTTGGAAAGAGGCGGGGGGATGTTGGTGCTGTAGATACAGACTGGGATTGGCATGGGTTAGCAGTGCACGGGGTATGCTTTGGTGGGAGGCGGTGTTGGAAGAGGTAGTTAGGTGAGACAGTATCATGTGCATGAGTTGCGGAAAGTTGGCCCAGTTTTTTGATAGCAGGAAGGAGAATAGAATTGATACCAATACAGTGTTTTTAGAGCGCATGGAGTATGGGGTTTCCTTCCTTTTCTTGCTTTCTTTCCTTCCTATGGAACGAGTATGGGGTCGTTTGGTTTGGAGGCCTACTACAGCCAGCGTAGGGTTGTTGTTTTTTTCCCTCTCCTTCAATGAGTTTGCAGGAGCTCAAACAGCCCGACGACATCGAATCACGCACACACACACATACACCCACCTCCATCTGACCCCCCCTCTCATACCTTGTCGGTGCCCCACACACTATACGCGGCCTAGACCCCCCAACGTGCAGAACCTAGGTCCTTTCTACGGTTTATCCCCAATGACCGCAGCGTTATCTTGCTGCACTAGAGCCTTTTTCTTCTTTTTCTATCCTTGTTGCCCCTTACAACGGGGTAAGCGCGTAAACAGTAAAGAAACAAGATGCTAGGTGGTGGAGGGTTTGTCTGGGATATAAATATGATATTACGACTGGTGTTTCTTGAGGGATGGGTAGGTTAAGGTAGCGGGGTTTTTTTTTCTTCAAATATTGAGTTGAAATGTGGGATTGTTGTTGGAGAGAGAGGACTTGGTTGTGTAGATAGTTCGTGGGGCAGGAGGTCATTGCTGGTATGGGGAATGGTGGGTGATTGGGAATATGCGTAGAAACCGGGGGGATGGGTTTGTTGTGATGTTAGGAAAATCATGTCATATCAAGATACTATGTAGATGACGTGGAGGCGGAGTGGGTAGTGCAGTTTGTTCGTAGTGCGGGAAGTGGTTATACAACAGAGGACTTTGACGTTCATGTCGATTGTATGATAAGTTCGTGTCCACAGGCAGGCGTTGAGGAGGCTTCCATGAAGGGATTCGTAGAGCGTTATTCGTGTGCTGCTATAGCGCAGCTTGAATCGCTGAAGACATTGTTACGACTCGCTCAGTGAAAAGTGGCCATCCCAGAAAACAAATACAGTCTGTCGTCGCAAAGTCAACAAGAGTCACGCAACCAGTAAAGCCCATTCACAGCTCCTTCACCAACGTCACCACAATACCATTCACCCCCGGACTCCCGCTCTCCCCTCCATCCAACACCTGCTGACAAACCCCAAACCCCAAACTCTCATAAAACGCTCTCGCCTTTCCATTCGCCATCACCATATCCAAATGCACACCCTCGGCACCCTCCTCCCTCGCCTTCTCAAAAAACCTCTCCATCAGCACTGTCCCCCACCCCTTTCTGCGATACCCCTCTAAAATATCAATATGAATATGTGCCGGATACTTGTCCAGGGTCTCTGGCCACGGCAACAACATACTGCAATCAGCCTCATACACCGCTTTGCGGAAGTGCCTGATATCCTCTTTTTCCATCAACGCCTCCTCACCATCATCAGTGACGTCGTGGTGGTGCAAATCATCTAGCGGAGGAACCAGCTTGCGATCTACACTTGGAGCGAATTCGTCACGCCACCGCTGTGCGAAAGAAAGAGTCGAGGCCGCCCCGATGCAGTAGCCTACCACGCGCCCGTGACCGTCGTCAAGCACAAGACAGGTTGAGGGTACGAGCGTCACGTAGGGCATGTACCAGAGGTGTGCGCCTATGGTGCGCGCGGGCTCCCAGTCCAGAAGAGGGTCGATGGTGGATAAGTACTAAGAGGGGGAGGGTGGGTTGTTAGGGAGAGGCAGGGAGGGGAGTGAGTCGGCGTACCACGTGCATGCCATTCTGGAAGTCGCGGGATGTGTCATATGGGCGTACAAAGGGTGTTGGCTCTGCCATGATGTGTGTATGGGTGATGTAGAGATAGGTTACTTGGCTTTAAGTGTCAAGTGCCCTTGATGCGATTTTTTTTTTGCCCACTCAAAATGGATACTTTGAGGAACTTACTTGACAGGTAAAGCACTATATGAAGCGAGACGGGTACGAGATAAGTATACGTGCAATGCGAGATAGTGGCAGTGCCGGCTGTAAAGGATCGAGGGCTGTGGGGACGGAGGGGCTGCATCCGCTTGTGATTGGTTCCTTGAATACCCTGACATACTCTTTGTAGTGGTCGGGTAAAATGTCTTGGTCGTGGGACTTCATTTGTGTAGATGCATTGTTCGGGAGGGAGCGATCTCACTCGCGTTTGAAGCATACAGGTGTGGAAACAGACACTCCTGGGGAGCCAGAAGAATTACTTGATGTATGAAAAAAAAGACACCAAAATCTAGTCACTCATAAGAGTGCAAGGACTAGCCTCGGGCTTTTTCTAATACTTGTCGTCGATGCAGTACGTAAACTGCAGGGCGGGTTTCCTTTGTAGCTCGAATATGTATATTTAACCATTTACGCACTCATTTTACTGTTTGCCTTAACTGCATCTGGTCAACTCCTGTCCTCTGAAATGCTTGCACGGTGCGCCAGGGAGATTTTCTTCGTTGTTGTATCGTATACGAAATGTGTGCATATAAACGGACATCCGTATTAATTCTGTGGTTAGCATTTTACAAAACTCTGGTTCGATTCTTTTACTTATGAAAGAAGAAAATATGTAAACATAATCGAAAGCGGGTTACAGAAAGATGGGCCCAGAAACGTTCGTTTTGAAGCCTGTCGCTGCATGCACGTCCATAGTGAGAATATTGACAAGCTGACCATCTGTTTCCTTGTTAATTCCACCAGTCCTTCTGTTTCTCAGTCATTTAACGGCTCAAGTCACAGCAGATGAATGAATGCCCTTTTCACTGAAAGTGAGCTAGTGTATTTCTAAATAAGACAACTCTGTTGCTATCACTGTGTATAGTTGTCATAATCACAAGCGAAACATGATTCGATTTTCTACTTTGAATGCATTCTATCACCTCTCATCACTCAAAATACAAACACATGTAGAAATTTTTCCATTTGATTGTTAATGCTTATGCACATTTATGCCATTGTCAAGCATTACCGCAACGTCATTAACCCAGCACACGAGTTGTTCAAAGCCCAGCGACAACCGTGTGGTTCCCAAACGCCCAGCCGCCCCAGAAGATAACCTCAAACAGCCCCTCCAATGCCGTACATAAAGATACGCGCCTTCCCTTTCCTCCCTATTCCCAATGGATGTGTTCGAAAAAAGCGTACACAGTATAACCATGCCATTCGTTGGAACCAGAGAGACAGAGAAAAAGTAAAAAAATAATAATAAACAAACGTGAGGCCAACGTGGAATCAATCCATGATGCCAGAAGACGAAGAAAAAGGAAATCACACTCAGAGATAACGATAATCTGGAGCGCGAGATCTGCGATTGCGACCTCGAGGATTCACCGGTTGTCTATCATATGCATCGTTATCCTGCTGTCCCTGTGCGCCACCCCATTGTCCTTGCATTTGTCCGCCGCCTCCCCATCCAAATTGCTGTTGCTGGCCAAATTGCTGGCCAAATTGTTGTTGTTGGCCGTAACCAAAGTTTTGCTGCGGGAACCAGCCTTGTTGTGGTCCCTGTTGCTGTTGCTGTGGAAAGCCCATCTGATAGCCGTTTTGAAAGGCCATTTGGTTTGGCATCTGCATCTGCATTGGCATCGGCATTGGCATGTTCATATTCATTGGCATGCCCATAGGTCCCATTGGTGCGTTCTTGAGCATTTCCATCTGCTGGATGAAGTCCTGCTCCATCTTCGACGCGGGGTCGGCGGCTTGACGCATCGCCTTTGGCGCAGTTGGTGGTTTGATGTCTGTCGGAGGCTCTTTGCGCTTTTTAGAAGAAGTAGAGTCAGTATCGGAGACTTCGTCGGCCACCACCGCAGCAGTAGCACTAGTAGCACTAGTAGTATTTGCAGTGTCATTTGCGACAGGAGAATTAGCGTTGTCAGTAGCATGGGATTGAGAAACTGATTCATTTGTTGAAGCAACTGCTGCCTTTGCCTTCTCCTTCTCTGCTGCCTTCTCTGCGTCGTATGCCTTGAGAGCTTTGACCATATCATCGTCGGCAACAAGATCATCCATTAAAACATCCTCCTTTGCACAGTTGGGACAAACCAAATCTCCATCTGCAAGTGCATTGTCGATGCACTCACGGCAGTATGTCTTACCACAACATGGAGTCTTGACAGGGTCAACAAATCTCTGGTTGTCGATTGGGCATTCGAGTCCGCGCTCGCGGAGCTCCTTGCTGGCGGCATCGACGCTCGCCGCGCGCGCTCGAGATGCATTTGTTTTCTCTTGAAACTTATCCCACGCCTTTTGGTCCGTCAGGACTTGTACGTACTCGCCATCGGCGTTGAGCATGATACCCTTCGCAGCCTCTTCGTCGACAGGCTTTTCGACCTTCTTCAGGAAAGATTGTGGAATACCGGTTGTGCGCTTGGCTTGGAATGCGGGTTTGAAGTCGGGATCGTCATTGGTGGGACAAGCCTGTATCCAGTGACCTTTGATATTGCAGCGGCGGCAGACGTAGCCTGGCGGCGGTGGGTGCGACGGAACGACGACGTTCTTGGTGTTGTTCTTACGGTAGACGGGCTTTGCGTGCGAAAGAGCTTCTTTCTCTACATCCCAGGCCATGGCCGACTCTGCCAGGAAAGCAGCTTCTGCGTCTTCCGGTGTCGCATTGTTCGTTTGGGGCACAGGCGCTGCAGGCTTGCTTTGCGTGGTGATTGCGCGTGACGGCGCTTTGCCTGTGACGTAGCGTGCTGCCCTGCCCTGTCCTTTTGGAGCAGGACGTCGTATCGCAATGACGGTTGAGGAGCGTGGTATCAAGGTAGTATCGTCCTTGTATTCTGAGTTGGGATCATCTTGTGGAAAGATGTGAAGGTTGAAGTCGGTTCCATCGCCCAGGCCGCTCGCGCTGATGATCTCTTTCTTGAGCTCGAAGACACTGAGATCAGTGCCGTTGAAAATGATCCGCTCGCTGTCTCTCGAGTTTTTGAATTTGTAAAAAATGGACGAAGTCATCGTGGTGTGGTGTGGTGGTGCGGCGTGGATTGGGCGTGTAGTGAGGGAGGCGTGTTATGATGAGAGATCACCAGTCACCTACGCTCTGCTTGACTAAGCGCGCACGGACCACCCATCGAGAACCATGGAAACGCGACGAGACGGGAACCTGAGACCGCAACATGGCAGCACGAAAAGCCGAGACGTGGTCACTAGTGGTGCATGAAGGTCATTTGGGGTGACCAAGCGCATATGGCAAGTTTCAATTATTAATTTGAGCTCTTGGGCTCGTCTATGTATGCAACATCTACTCCTCCGAGCCATCCGCTTCCAACTCGTCAGGTCCCAACTCTTCTCTTGCTCCTCCGACATCGCACTCATGGATGATCTTCTTCCATCCTAGCGGCTCCGAAGGATCTTTGATATGCTCAATAGTTGGAAAGTAGTGCTCGTTTTTCTTCATGGTGGCAACCCATGGAACGTTGTCGAAGGTCATTACCTTCATGCGGAAATACTCGTTATCCTTGATCTTCTTAATTTCGACGAGGAACGCCGACAAGTTGGGAGTGGGGACATTGTTGACGTGTGTAACAAAGTTTGTAGGTGCGAGCTGCGCAGTGATGTTAGCAAGGTTCTCGTAACATGGGAAATGAGAGGAAGCACTTACCCCGTACATGTATGCGGGTGAGCCACGAGCCCGCGAAGAGATGTAAACATCCGAATGGATTTTACTAATCTGCTGGCGCACAGCTTGATGAGGCCGGTGGAACGTGGCGCCGCAGAAGCTGACCAGGCGGTCGGTCTCGAGGTCCTCAGTCGGGACTGTCGAAACCTTGATAGTCTTCTCTTCGCGCTTGCGGACGATGACTGCGTCAAGGACTTCGTTATTGTACATGACATCCAGATCGGGAGAGCGGGTCACAAGTTTGCCGTTCAACGTCAAGAGGACATCGCCCTCATGGAGGCCATCACTGTGGCCCGAGTCCACCTTCCGGACCATGAAGAGCTGGTGGCGCTCTGGATCAGCATTCTCAGTCTTCTCAATCCATTCTTCCGAGACTCCCATAACACGAGCTTGACTCATCTGGACTGTCTGGAACTCCACGTTCAAGATGCGGAGCTTAGGAGTCTTGCCGCTTCGAATCTCGTTAAGCACTGGAAGGAGGCTGGGCGTTGCAAGGCCAAGGTGATATTCAACGTCCTTGCCGCTATGCGATGTTCGCTCGCCTAGGTATGAGAGCCAGAGAGCCTGTACAGTGCCGTCTTCGGCAATCAGTACACCCGAACCGCTGTGTGAAGCCTGGTTTGTGTCCACGGTGATGGCGTCAAAGTTTGTTGCGCGGTATCGTGGCGTGATAGCACTAGCTGGTATGGCAACGGTAGTGATATCTGTAACAACCGTCTTTGCAACAACAGGTCGGAAGTTTTGGTTGATGCCAAAGAAGATGGTCTCCGCACCCTTCTTGATGTAGTCGGTGGCGAAGTTGGGCGTCTTTACAGGTGCATTGACTAGTGAAGCATCGTACTTGACAATGGCATAGTTTTGCAGGGGATGCATGAAAACGACCTTTGCATCAACAAAGATGCTGTCGGCGATGATCAGAGATATGTCGCACAGGTCATATGGCAGAATCGCCCTCGAAACAAGAACAAGACCCTGATCGGCATCGACAACAAGACCGTAGCCTTGCTTGTTTAGCTTGGGGAAGCCGTCAAGTTTGATGGGCATGGAGACGTGCACACGTACAAAACTACGAACAATGTCTACTGCTTCGGGGTAATTGGAGCTCATTTTGACAAAGTTCGCACGGCGTGGCACTGGGGGCACAGGTGGTATGGCATCGGCTAGTGGTTTGAAATCCCACAGGCCTGTCGTATCATTGCGAGTTGCTACCCGAATCTTTGAGTGCCAATGCCTATCGACTGCAGTGATGCTAGTGTTTGCAGTGTGCAAGTCGCGCAGATGCTTGTACATCATGACCACTCGTTTGCGGTCAGGAATCTTCTTCAGAACTTCAATGAAGGCATCTAGGTTGGGTGTTGGCTGGTTGTCCACTTCCTGGATCAGCCACCCAGACGTGTATCCGTCAGCAAATCTAAACGAGCCAGCTGCTTCGCAAACGTAAACACCTGCGTTCTTGAGCGAAATGGCGTAGAGACGGGCTTGCTGATACGAAAGGTCATGGAATGAAGCACCTGCAACGGAGACAAACTTGTCGGGGGTAATAGCATGGAGGTCGCCGACGTCTATTTCGACGTCCATGTTCTCTCCCGCACGCTGTATGGTTACAGAGATGGTCTGACCCACGTGCTCATCCAAGATTGCATCAAGACGGACGAATTGGGTAAGTAACTCCCCGTTGACGCGCAGCAACAGATCACCTTCTTCGATCTTGTTAGATGCAGGGCCTTGGGGGAGAACGACTTCGGCGACCAGCATTCCTGTTTCTTTGGGGAACTGGGTGCGAATGTCCTTCTCAAGCTCGGCTGAGAGGCCCAGCCGTCGACACTCGTCGAACGGCTTTAGTATCCACTGTGTCTGAATGGTGCCTCTGGTGACGTGTTTGCCTTGACGAATCAGCTCCAGTGCACGCAGAGGGCGGTCCAGGGGCAGGAAGTAATCGGTTGCAGCACCGTCTGCGCGTCCACCAGCCTGTAGTGCAACAGCGAATCCATTGCGGTCCACTACAGGACTGCCCGAAGATCCCCCGCTGGCTGCAGCTGCCGCTTGTATGTAGTTGGTATTGAAGTCGGAGTAACCCTCGCCGTATTCAGGTGCGTTGCGATCGAGTCGACTGATGACACCGGACAAAATACTGAGCTTCTCTCCAGCATCGTTTCCGACCACACGAATCTCGACACCAACTTTGGCGTTATCGGGTCGCAGTTTGAGGGCGGTGACGGGCATGTACTTGATCTTCTTTGGGTCGAAGCGCAGGATACCAAAGTCGTGGACCGGATCGCGGTAGACTGGGTGGACGTCGCACTCCTCGTGGTTGTCGAAGATGCAGTAGCCGATGAAGGGGCCAGCGCCCACAACATGCCTGTTGGTGAGAATGTAGCCTTGCTCAGCATCTACAACAAAGCCAGTCGCCTCTGAGCTGACAGCCGGATCAGTGTCAAACGAGCATGTCTGGCAGAAGTGTATGGAAACGACGCTCTTGACCACGTTCTCTATAGTCTTTTGCCATTCCGCCGTATCGGGCCCCGAGGCAGCTGTGACGAGGGCCGCGGAAGAAAGGTCGTCGGCGGCGACGCTGTACTCGCTGCGTGCCTCGTCCATAGATTCATCTTGGCCGTTTGGATGCGACATGGCGCCGTTGGTCATGTGGGATTCGGGCTTGATCTGCTTCAGAGGGCGGTCTGCCAAGGGTGAGGTTGGGGGTTGCTTGCGCTTGACAGTGCCATTCTGGTCCATTGGCGGCGAGGTGGGCGCGGACGGGGAGGAGTGGAGAAGGCGGCGGTGGGCGTAGGCGAGCACACTCGGGCTTGTGCTAGGCAACCTTACAGGCGATCGGGTGCGAAGAAGGGCGAGCGGTCGTGACACGGGCGACAGGCGTGAGTGTCTGGTGGTTGCGCAGAAAGATTGTTTGCAGGCGGCGAGTGAGGCTCGGCCAAGCAGCATGCCAGCCTGGGGGAGCGCTGTCAAGATTGTGCGGCCACTACGGTGCAGCGGCTGCCAATTGCAAAAAGTATAACTCACGCACAAAGAAGTGCCGTCGATGGTGAGTACGGAATGGCGCTGGATGAAAGACGGAACGTGCTTGAAGAGCCCTGCAGCGGCATAGTTCGCGCTGCGACCCACCCCTGTTCTCCCTTCGCCGCACGTCGCGAACCAGCGTCATTCTCGCCGCCGCACCGGGCTCATTATTCATCCGTGTCACTGGGCCCAGCCACTCCACCTGTGAAACGTGGTCCTGTCTGGCAAATACACGGCATCATGCATTCGTGTCCAACTACGAACTTGCGCCACTCTCCGACGCTCTCTCTCTCTAGTTCTGCCCACTTGGGTGTTGCCTGGAACAAGCAACAAAACCAATGGCTGTCAATAATCGTCATGACCGCCCAACCATCTCTGCATACGCCGGTACAGGTCCCGCCGTCCTGTTGAGAACTGGCCAACCAATGAGACTCCAACCCTGAAGAGTCGTACTAGTCCCGTCCCGTTCCGTGGCGGAGTGTCCTTAAGCAATATCAAACTCATCCTCCTCCTTGACAGCTTCTTCCATCTTGATCGTCTCTTCCATAGCGACAGCGCTCTTGCTCTTCCTAGGAGTTGCCATTTTCTTCTTAGGCGAGCCCTCTTCGTCAACAGCATTACCGTCATCATCGACAGCCTTGTTCTTACGCTTCCTGGGTGTCTTGGGCGTCTTGAGCGGCTCAGACGTCTCGCCGTTGGTACCAGCATCCAGAGGCTGACCATTCTTGATCTTCATAATGTCTTCTCTGTGCTTCTCCTTCAAGCGACTTATCATCCTTTTACAGGCGATGACAGAGCGACCAGCAGGGATGGGCGCATGCTGTGGTGGAAGGTTAGTTGGTGTGCATGTGAAAGCGTGACAAAGAGCTATACTCACACTAATCTTGGATTCGATCTTGCCCTCATTCTCGCAGAGTACGACGAGGTACGCAATCTGTGTTTGGTTAGCTAAGGCGAATGCGAATGGACTGAGTACACTTGCCTTCTCCCTCTCAGACCAGCCAGCACCGCTTGCGCCGGTCATGTTTGCTGCCTTTTCGCCGTCAGACATGTTGACTGTTTTCTTGTGTTTGAGCTGCACTAGTGTAACTACGGAGTAGCTTGTTGATGAAGCTGTAGTAGATGGTGGTTGAGAGTCAGTGTAGAGGTTGAAGGGTTGAGATGAGCAGGGGAGGAGAGTGTGGGCTACCAGCTTTTATGAAGCAGAGACTGGCTAGCAATTGTTGCATCAACTTCACAGTGAGTTACTGAAATATTAGTTTGATATTATTCAGAGCAGAAAGTGAGCAGTGAAGTGAAGATATTGACAGAAAAGGTCAAGTTTGTGTCATGCATCATATTCTCACAAGTGAGCTTTCACCCTCACGTCAGGATACTTCCTCAACTTCTTTTGGGTATCCAATAGAACCGTGTATTACCTTAACATCGTTTCCATGTTCTATACCTTTCACCCGTGATGTTTTACGCCTTGTCGATGCAGCACCCACGTGCAAACAGCAATGTCACCATGCTGCCATATATGTGTCACGTTCAATTTCACGACACAATTTCATGCTATTTCAGGCTCGCATCCCATATGGGAAGGTGACCGCAACTTCATCATGGTCACGTGGTCCGCGAATCCTCATGCTGCACTAATCCCTTGTCAATCTAGCTTCACGCCCACACTATACGACACCTCCTGAATCCATACTCTTACTCTCCGTTCCAGAAGCAGCAATGCTGGAGATAGCCTGCTTCAATGCCTCTTCCGCCATCGCGTCCGCTCGAGCGGGTGCCGATCGCATCGAGCTATGTTCTGATTACGCTGCTGGTGGTGTCACTCCTTCGCTCCCCACCTTGGAACAAGTTCGGGGCCAGACGAAGAATGCAGTCAACGTCATGATCCGGCCGCGTGCAGGCGACTTCAATTATACAGCTGAAGAGTTTGCAAGAATGGAGGCAGAGATAGTCTCGTTCAAGCCGTTAGCTACCGGGTTCGTATTTGGCATCTTGGATTCCGATCGGCGTGTGGACGAGACGCGAAATGGTAAGCTGGTTCAACTGGCTGCTCCGCTCCCGTGCACCTTTCACCGCGCCATCGACGAGACGGAAGATCTGGAAAAAGCGGTTGAAGCAGTCGTTAGGTGTGGGTTCAAGAGCATATTGACGAGTGGGGGCGCGAGTAATGCACTTGAAGGTGCCGAGAGATTACGCCAGTTGCAGATGATGTTTGGACATTGTATCTCACTGATTGCGGGTGGCGGAGTTCGAAGTGGGAACATCGGAGAAATCAAGCGGAAAACCGGGATGCCATGGCTCCACTCGGCTGCTATAACACTTCCAGGTGAAGACGTTAACGTTGCAGAGGTAAGCAAGATGAAGGATTCACTGGTGGAGATGCAACAGTCTTGAACTACCAAATTTAACGGTAAAAATATTATTCATTAAGCGTAACGTATCAACAGCGAATTGTCCCATGTATGCACATAAATAAAGAAATTCCAAGCATATAGTGGGGTATCATCGATATCCAGATTGCCTCACAAGTAACCTCTGTTGTGAACCCGCCTATTCATCAAGGCAATGATGCACAACCAGCCATTTCCCATTCCGAGGTTCCACACGCTTACAAGAAAGCGTAGATGAGGGCACCAAGAACAGACATCTCAAACGACCGTGCATCCACAGATACATGTGCAGCAGCTCCAGTCGTCTTAGTGGCGTCACTGGCCCTGGTTTCCGTTACAACGGCCGTTTTACCGGCAATAGTTGTGGCCTGAGAGATAGTCGTAGCGGCAATGGTGCTTTTGACCTCTTGCCCGCTTACAGTTCCTGTAATGACGCTTTCAGGAACAGTGGTTGGTGCTGTGTATGTTACTGGTGGGAGAGTCGTGGTGTATACAACAATGGATCCAAGCTCAGATATGGGGACTGCACCGCCAACGCCAGTGCCCGTGAACTGTGGGGGAATCGACATGGTCGAGGTGTTGGGCTTCTCAGCTTCATTGCCGGAGTAGATATTAGCAGCTTGTCCGTCTTTGGTGTAGTCTCCGCTAATCAGGTTTACATCAGTGCTTCCAGAGTGATATTCTCCTGTGACAATGGTTCCACGCGATCCGTCGGGGAATTGGAAGTTGGTGGTAAACTTGTCGTAGCACATGGGTATGTTGAGGTTCTGGACGTTTACGCAGTTGAGGCTTGGATGACAGGCAAAACCCTCGGCGCGTTCGTCCACAGAGCGTTGTTCGAACGAGATGCCCTGGACCGACGCTACGACATCGGTGTAGAGCGAGGTGAGACCCGGTCCCACTGAAGGGGGCGAATCCGTCGTAGCACCCTTGGGCTTGCAAGGCTTGTAAGATTCATCTCCGTCTCTCTTGAATCCCTCGAAAGGCGATGCGACAGCTACGGCCGCAAGAACGAGGGGCAAGTATTTCAGAGACATGTTAAGGTATCGACGGTGGTAAACTATGGCAAGACGTCGAATGCTGGGCGAAGATTATGTGGACTACACGACGTAATGCTGAACGATGGACGGTTATTAGAACCAAGGACGAATGCCGAGGGTAAAGGAGCGGATGTGGAAGCGAGTGACAAGATGGGTTGATCCGACACCCAGGGATGGAGCGAGCGGCCTCGAATCTATATCACGACTACAACCTGTACGTGCGGCATTAACAGGGTTTATCTAGGCGGCCTGTTCCCATGCCGAGCTAGCCAACAGGCACCATGCGCGTGTGTGGCGCTATCTGGTGGGTGGCACACTAGTATACGGCAGGACAACCATCAATCAACTGGTCTTGCTTTCTTTCGCGCACTCTCCCCCTTTCCATGGAGAGCATATTTCGCATGGCATATGGACGAGAACAGGTTGTGCGGTTCATGGACCTGCAACTCTGGTTCCTAACTTTAACGAAACCTGCTCGTGTTCTAAAATCCTTCGAAAAGGCCAGCCGCAATTAACACCCCAATTCTGCACAAGCGACCAGTCGTGGACGAGGATTAACACGTCCAGGCGCCTACAGGTGGGGTGATGATAGCGGAATCTTGTGATTCGCTTGTAAACCGTTCGGCAAAAGTTCATTTCCTTTTAGCTTGGAATAAGTCGCAATTGAATCAATAAAGAAATGCGGGCTCAACGTCATACGAGCCGCCTTGATTCCAACACAGGGATACGTTGGTTGGTTCCTGGCAGCATACCCACTCCGTGGTGGGCTCCCACGCCATGTTGCCGTTTCTTTCTCTCGTATTTCTTCACGCTAGCATGCGACGTTTTTTCTGTACCTCGCATGGTACTTTTTGAGGAGCGGCAAGTGGGGCGATAAAAGCAGCTGGATATTTGCTTTGGCTTGCATACCACCCACCCAAACACTCTGGATCAGCCCCCATCATTAGGAAAGGATAGCAATGCCACCAGAAGATTGCCAGCTGTATCCTTGGTGCACTTGATCTAACACCGAATGCGTCTCGCGAACACGTAGCTGCACACGTACAAAAAACTTTGCAGGAGGCTAGTTACGGCTAGTTCGGCACATATTGATCTAACCCTACACTCACACCCCAGGCCACCCTAGGTTGGACAGTTTTGCCATGTGACTTCGCTACGATAAAGCATCTAATAATTGCTTCCTTCTTCGCAGACTATCTCATTGGATAGAGAATGCGTAACTTGGCTACCCCCTACTCTGCTTTTTGCCAATCAGCGTCCATCGGACTAAAAATAGGACCCAAGTACTAAGTCAGATAATGGTTCGGGGTCTCTTAGGGCACCACAAGGACGTCGAGGTTAAGGCTATTACTACGTGTTCAGGAGTATAAGGAAGAGCAATATGTCCAGGGACGACCTAGTTTGAAGCTCCCTAGTCAAGCATCTCCGCAATCTGAATCAATAATCTCCATACACTTCAAAAGATATCGATATGGAGAGGGCCAAGACATTAGTGTACTGCAAAAGACAGGCCGGAACCATGCTGCCGTGTAAGCCCACGTGACCTCTCCACACACAGCAAAAATTATCCACGCAAAAAACATACGACAGCGGGGATTC
>JAODYC010000090.1:64807-85678 GCA_026262405.1 Curvularia hawaiiensis
AGCTTAAGTACCGGAGATCGAACGGGATCCGCTGAGTGTCTCGAGCCTATGGTCGTATGTACCATACATACTTAGCTTTGGGTAATAAGTCTACAAGAGAATCATTTCTCGAGCGGAGTTCTGGTAGAGCAAAGTGACAGCTACAGACTACAGAATCATCCTGGGCTTACTGTGGGATATCCTGCCTTCGCTTTGGCAGCTTTGTGCACCGATACGTACATTGGATCAAACATACACAAGCATTCCTTGACTACAGACACGACTACACGAAACAACGGATTGTGGCGAATAAATATCACAAACGGAACATGTTAATACCAAATTTTTGTAGTGTTCGAGCCACTGGCCGTGGTGGGTGCGAGGACCGGTGATCACCCCTTGTCGATTACTAGCGAGAGTCTGGGCTCTCTACATATTCTTCAGGCTTCTAAGCAGACCTGAGTAGTTCTACAACTCATGGTACATTTAACAAGTAGCCTAGGATGCCTATGCTCTCGATCAACCACCTAGCATTTCACTATCGATGCACGGGCACAAACATTGGGACCTGGCACAGTGGACCCCATTCTGGCAACTAGTTCCCCAAAATCCACGTGTTGGGCCACGTAAAGGCTTACATATGCTCTCAGGGAGGGCTTGGTTCAGAAGAGTTTGGAGCTTACAGGAAATAGCTAACGCAAAGATAGTGAGTGTCTAGTGCGGCACTAAATCTGCCTGGGCACGTACCTTCACTCTGGCGCCAAAGTCTCACGATCTGTCCCGCTAAGAGTACTAGGAAATACGAGTTTGGCAAATTATTAGTAGCGTCATTCCCATGCGTTTGATGAGACGACTTTGGTGTGTGCCTACCATATCTGTGTCGCGTCTGCCTTGAAAGCCCTTCCCCCACTTCACATCACTCTTTTCGTGTCTGGTGGTCGCCCCCTCTGCTACAAGCAATACAAAATAGTATACTTAAAGTGCCTTGATCTATCCCATCCTATCTTCCTTTATTGTCTTAGAAAGGACACACACATGAGCGTAGCTCAACACTACGTCCCACGCCATTACGTACGACGTTGTCATCAACTGCTCAGCCGTACTCACAGCATAGATGTGGGCTTCGAAATATTCGGGTCTATCACGGCTAGTTTGGCGCTGCAGCTGGCTGTCAGCTTGATCCATCGAGCATGCGCTACCCCTCGTATCTGCTCTGCCCAGCGCGGTGTGTTCACTCGCAGTGCTGCGATTAATATCAAATATGTTTTGGTATCTATTATCCCAGATTGACAAACATGGATGTTGTTTTTCTACAACTGACAGATCTTATACCACCTGCTTACCATCCAGTGTACATAAAGCCACTTTGGCGAAACTCATCATATCAAGTGAATTGTATTATCTGTACAAGCGTAAATCTACCTATTCCGATGCAAACTTCCCAATTGCAGCAGAGGCTTCTTTCGACAGTGCCCTAGATTCCTCACGAATGTACGATTGATCCGCAAAGTGGTCGAATCTAGTTTGCCACAAGAGCCACCGCCCCCACGACAAGCCTGATTCCCCATCCCATAAGTCCGTCTTCATCGCCAAACCCCTCTTCCAACCTTCCCCAAACACGGTGTTTCCCAATCTGTACATATCAGGTCCCCCTATGAGCACCCACCTGGCAGCCGCCGTCAAATCGTAGCTCATGAGTTCTTCAGCGTTGACAGCAGGATGCTTGAGTGAAATTGAGCGAAGATGCTTCTCAAACTCCAACTCCCGTGACTGCCGATTCGTCTCAAGTGTCTCCCGGAGGCAAAAGAAACCAAAACAGAAATATCCGTCATCGAACCCGGATTTGGCCAGCTTCACGGTGAAAGTGTTGTAGTTGACCCATCTATCACCAGGTGTGGTTGTCGCTTGCTTATCTTCTGGCTTCCAAAGATATCGCCGTCCTGATAGGCCATCGAAATTCTCTCGAAGCATGGAGGGGAGGTAAGAGTAGACCGGATTCGGTGAGGGTGGTATATCACGGATGGCGAAAAGGAGTTTGATAATGACGTCGTGCGGTTCCGAGAACTCGGCTACCGTATCTAGCAACAAGATCAAGACGTCGAATCCCACATCTCCAGACTTCGACGATGCGCGGACACAGCTCAAGATTGCTTCTGCTGCAGATGCGGGCGAAGTGTCGCTTGAGACGAAATCTGCCAGGATCCTGGCGCATTCTCGAAAGGCGTATGCACCAGCGCTTGCCTTTTGACTAAACCATTGATCCATAGTTAAAAGTTATGCTTGTGAAATGTGTTGGTAAGGAAGTGGTGAGGCTGCAACTATGGATCTTGTTCTTTGATTTCTAGGTCGATGGAGTTACCAGGTAGCTGTTCTTGGCACATACTACGTCATATGTACAGTTGTGCGTCCATCGAAGAGCTCATGTGAGTGCTTTTCACTCTCTTGCATTCGGTTGGATTTTAGTTTGACAAGCCGGCTAGCTAGGGAAGCATATATTGATGTTACACAGCGTAGTTCTAACCTATCTCATTAGGACCTGCATACGTAATAAGGAAAACCGCCAAGGATCGCCGATGATCGACCGGCTCACCTGCTTTAGTTAGGTAGGCGGCCTTGTCTTCTGCTCGCTGATCTGCTGGGTTCAGCCTCGCGTCATTGTTAAAACAACCACGACTCAGAATTGCCTTACCTTATACTCTACGTCCACTTTTGCACACCTCTTCTACTTTTTCTTTATCTTTTTTTAACGCAAGATGTTAAGTAATCTTCGACATCAAGAACCCAACACTATATCTTTTAATTAAAAATTACTTTATTGTAGTAGAGGCTTGCAAAGTTGAGAGGTTTAGAGTCGCTTGCTGACCTTGGTGAGGTTTAGTCCATGCTAAGTCCCAATTGTTTTGTCACAATAAGGTGCCTTGAGATTGAAGACGGGAGAATTCAGCGATGCCCGTTGGTCGTTCGGAACAAGTTATCGGAGTTGCGATTTCCCCAGCGACCCAAACTCTTTTCCATAAACACAGATGGACCAACAAGAGCACGCTTATTGGAATTACTGCGCGCAAACAGAACCAGGAAATAGTATTTTATTTCTCCATTCGAATCACATCTGACCCTAACACCAATAAGTGGTCTGTAGATGTTAACACGTTGTCGCAATTGCAGACCTGAGAAATACGTACACAGCAGCGCGAATTTCGTAAATAAACATCTATATCGCGACAAAATGCGTAGCAAGGGGCGGAGAAGTTGACTTCGAAGCAAGGATAACTAAGGGTCATCTTCCCGGTTCTAGTGCATACGTCGCAGAGTGTACGAGGTTTTTTAAGAATGTAAGCAGTGGTGTCTGGTAAGAGAATGAGCGCCAATGTGACGATAGTAAATAATGTCTTCATGGTTGGAAAGATAATTGAAACAAGTACTGGATGTAGATAAGAGTTGTAGAGATGTTACACACCAGCGAGTCGCTAGTGGAATGAGGGACGGGGTTTTGTAGGCCTACGAACGAAGAGCCATCAGGTTTGGTAAAGGCTGTACGGAAGCTAAAGTGGGGATTAAGATAAACCCGATAGCTGCCCAGAGAAAATGAGACACATTTTATCCAGTTAAGCCAGCCTTAAAGATAATTGAACATCAATTACAGCACCTTGAGCCATGCTGCCGTATATTTCAGGAGACGACGGCTGAAAACGGTTACTTGAAGGAGATGCCATAGCAGAACCGACACACGCTCCGTGCACTTGAATTTTGTCCATAGTCTTGGAATTCTGTCAACTCAATGTAGTTGAGGCGTATGGAATCACTATCACTAACGTAGGACTTGATACCGACGGAGTCGCTCTCAACAATATAAGGCTAAACCAGTTCGACTGCTCCCTGTTTTGAGGCGAGTCGTGGCCACTGCTCGCAGCATAACAAGTACTTAGGTCCCAGCAAAATGCCGATGGCGAAAGGTACAAGCAGTAAGGCTGAGTTGATCCCCAGCTTCATAACTACACTGCTAGCTGTTGTTAAGATGCCAACTACGACCCACACGCAACCACAATGCGAAGAGACTGGTGTTAAAACAACGATGTCCAAGGTTTAAACGCCCAGGCAGGTACATGCCAAGTTTTCGTAAGGCGACTTAGGAATGCTGTACGTTCGACAAGGTCACTATAACGACGTCTATAACGCAAGATTCTTGATATCCTACTACCATTCAAGGCATGTACGACCGAGGCCAATCCATTACCGGAAGCACCTACTACTAGCCTTCCTGCACAACACGCGCTAAGCTTTCTTAAGACCCGCAATGCCAAGTGTTTTAACGCTTGCTTGATCTACGCCTAGATGTAGCGTGGTGATCAGGCCAATAACACCTCCTAGGAAGCACGACCGGGTGCTGGATGAGGTACGGGATGTGTCCAGAGGCTGTGCAGGCTAGAGAAGATGGGTGCTTGAAGACAGCTTGGTCACACAAGGGTATGAACTTGGATCTAAGGAAATACTCTAGCTGGGGAAAGTCGTATGAATCGATGGTTCGGGGATATGGATGTTAAATCTTGGATCCTAAATGGCTAGTCGTCCAGCGACTGGACCGTCATGAACTACATTGATGGCACGAAGCAGGCTGTGCCCATTGCATTCGCAGCCTTCATCGGTGCGGCCCTGTCAGAGTCTGAATTAGTATTTGAGTTGCAGAGTCTGGGTGGAGGGGTGGAGAGGCGGGAGGCGATCAAACACTGGCCAGACTCGGCCCTAGCAACGCCAATGACATCATTGAGGCTGTACCTGCAGCATGCACCAGCAACTTCCGGCTCATGTATAAACCTGCTGTCGTCCATCATTGACCGCCTAGTGTGGCTTCACCACTGCTATTTCTTCCCACACACCTGTCCCCTTGTTCTCGCTTTGGTTTTTGTTCGTCAGCGTGTCGCTTTGGCCCTTTTCTTAACCGCGAGGAGCACGCGTCCATCCTTTAGGTTATCTCTTTGCTGTCATCACTACACAACCAGCATGGTGCATCGAAATGCCTTGCAGCGCGCGCTGCAGCTGAGTGCAACTCTAGGCCTCGCTGCGGCAGTGGCCCTACCAGAGCCAACAGCTGTCCCTGCCAAGGTTGAAGTTCGAGAGCCAGCTGTGACTCCGGCAGCGATTCGATTCGACGGTCGGCATAGCTACGTTCAGAAGAGAGACATCATTGACGACATCAAGAGCGGTGTCGAGGGCTACGCACAGTCAATCGGAAGCGTGCTGGGCACTGACCTGCCTAGTTTCTTCACGGATGGTAGGCAATCTCTGCGTGGATAAACCTCACGCTAGCAGTGCTAGTGAAGCTTACGCTAACGCGTCTCTAGGCATCCCCGGATGGTTCGAAGGCCTACCTACCGGCTCCGAAGTACTCAGTTCTCTTGGTATCAACGATGGCGATTTGGATTCGAAGCCCACACAGGTCCTCAACGTTCCCCCGTATGCGAACTGGACAGACCAGGGATGGAACGTGCGCTTCCACGGCAATGTCTACAAATATCCAGATATCTCTCAGGACAAGGTTGATGATCTGGCCAACGTGTTCTTGATTGACACGAGCATCGACAAATTGCCTCCAGATCAACAAGCGCAAGCACGCAACCTCACCCGCTCCATTTTCGTCGTCCAGCAGGGCGACCGCAATGTCTCGATGAGTCTTGAACCCTCGCCTATGCAGGGCGCTGACGGTGAGCCTGGCGGTGGCAACTCTGTCCAGGCACCTGGCGGTACACAGAATCTTACCCTTCCGTATCCGACTACCGATCAAGGCGATTTTGACGTCTTCGTACCTATCGAGTTGAACGGTCTCATTCCCGGTAATCAGACCAACAATGTTCAGCGCCTCAACGTACACACCAATGGCACTGACAGCGGAAACGCGACTGCTTTCCTTGTTCCTTCTGAAGGCATTACTTTCATCTCCGACATTGATGATATCCTGCGTGTGACCAAGATCTACGAACCTAAGGAGGGTCTTCTCAACTCCTTTGCCCGCCCTTTTACTCCTTGGATGAACATGCCAGACATTTATGCCAACTGGTCTCGCACTCTTCCCAACAACACACACTTCCATTACCTAACCACAACTCCTGAACAAGCTACTCGTCTCTACATGGACTTTATATATAAGACCTATCCAGGCGGTTCCTTTGACACACGCCCACTCAACTTCTCAGATGTAAAGGCTACTCTGTCGATTCGCCAGTACTTGCTCAATAAGGTTTTCGAAACCTTCCCTCAGCGCAAGTTTGTCCTCATTGCCGATACCTCGAACAGCGATGTCATGAGGGACTACCCTCAGCTCGCTCACGATCATCCCAATCAGGTCCAGTGTATCTTCCTGCGCAACACATCAGCGACTGACGACAAGATGTGGTTCCCCTACAACACTGAGGGCTTCAAGGGGTTGAACAGTCGGAGCTACATGTTCTTCCGTGTACCAGATGATTTGAGCGGTCTGGACATTGCCAACGGACAATGTTTGAACAGTTCGATCCCGCAAAACGTTACATTCTCCAGGCAAGCAGAGATTCTCGGTATCCATGGAGACAGCGCTGGTGCTAAGCTCGAGAGCGGAGCCACACTTAGCTTCGTTCTTGCGCTCTTTGCTGCCGTCGTTCTGTTCATGTAAAATGCGACTTACTGATGCCTTGATGTTGAGCGAAACCAATGCACTTAAGTATGGTGTGTTCCTTGATGAAGATATGGGTTTTTTCGTTTTTAGCGTAGAGTACATGGTTAGCTCTGCTCCTGTTTCTTATTTTTTGGTGCATAGCGTTAGTTCTCTAGTACAGGTGTGAAACCGCTTAGCTACTCTCCGATGCTTGCTCACAACTCCGTCTCATACACCTAATCACCTCCTCCACTTGTTGTATCCATGGGAAGTGGCGCGTCCTTGTAAGCACTTCTATCAAGATGGCGTGCTTGAAGTCCATACAGATTTCCGATTTACTACATACACATACTCTCCTCAAACCTCCTAGCAACTTCTAGCATCTCAGAGTCCAGCCTGCAACCGCTCAGGAAAGTTACACTGAAGGGTAATATGCCTTGGTCTTTTTCTTGGCCACTCAGCTCCGCAACAGGGTATGTGCCTGCTGGTACAGAGACACCACACAGGTCCAATACGTTTCCACAGTGCGTGAATTCACCCAGGATACTGTTCTTCTTGATTGGATCAGCAAGCACCTCTTCAATTTTCCAGTGTGTGGGTGTCGTAGGCACTACAACGACGTCGACTCCAGCTGCTGAATATGCAAATACCTGCTCCGCCTGCCGAGTATATACAGCTTTGGCTTGAAGATCTCGGTATGCATCTACGGCAGAGCTTTTCCTGCTCACAACCGCATCCATGAGCTGTGCTGTGACCGGGTGCAACGCCGAGCGGTTTTTTTCGAGAAAGTCGTCGGGAAGCGAAGCTAATCGCTCGGAGACAAAAGTCCCGTCGTAAAGCAACTGTCCTGCTTTTTGGAATGGCGACCAGTCGATGGGCTGGAGGATACCACCAAGCGCTTGCAATTTGGATACTGTCTCATTGAACATGCGGCGTGTGGGTTGAGAGCAGATGGCAAGCGCTTCGGGCGGCGGGATACCAAATTTAAAACTGCGCGACTTTGCACCGATGCTGTTGACATGGCGTTCGAAGATCAACTCGGGTTTTGCGTAGGGATCAAGCGCGTCGTAGCCCTCCAATACCTGCCACAAGATACGAGAATCGGATATAGTTTTTGTAGAAAGCGCGATGCAATCGAGCGACAAACACGCTGGAGTGATACCGCGGAAGGATATGGTCCCCCTCGTAGGCTTGAAGCCGACGATGCCATTCAGCCCAGCGGGAACTCTCCCAGAGCCTGCTGTATCTGTGGCTAAAGAGAAAGACACGAGACTCGCGCCTACAGATACAGCGCTACCGCTGCTCGACCCACCGCTTATGTAGTCTTTGTGATATACGGAATGAGGGACACCGTACGGGCTGCGACATCCGACCAGACCGGTAGCTAACTGGTCCAAGTTCGTCTTGCCGATGAACAAAGCACCTTGTTCAATGGATTTTTCGTATACCACGGCAGAAGTCGAAGGTACATGGGCGAGCGGTGGACATGCAGTCGTGGTGGGTAGGCCAGCAATATCGATGCTGTCCTTGACGCTGAAAGGAACACCAAATAGAGGAGGTAGGGCGTTCCGGTCGGGGAATCTTGCGACTAGCTCCCTTGCAGCTTCTAGAATGGTTTCTCGTGGCTGCAGGTGAATCCAAACCGCTGGATCGATCTCTTTGTAGGCTTCGATCTTTTTGTAGATTGTCTCGACCACGGTCAGAGGTGAGAGGCCACTCCTGTATGCCTGTTGCAGACTGGATATCGTAAGATCTCCATTGAATTCGGGTGGAGTCTGAGGAGGCGTAGAATCGACTTGGTTTTGTTTTGTAGAGAAAGGCTCAAGAGCCTCGAGAAGTGGCTCTAAGCTACCGATGAAGCCGAACAGACCCTGTGACCAGTGTATCATGTCCAGTGTTGACTTTTTGAAGCATGCATCATTGTATCCACTAGTGGCTTCTTCGATTCCACAACATTCAAATCCTCGGTCGTTTGCTTCTCGAATGGTTGTGGCGAAGCAACATTCCGTAGTTACACCCGATACTATGAGATGTGTGATTGCTCGTGCCTTGAGTTGATGTAAGATAGGCGTGTTCCAGAAGGAACCTTTGCCTGGCTTGTCAATGACCACCTCGCCCGGG
Source organism: Curvularia hawaiiensis (assembly GCA_026262405.1). Lineage (NCBI taxonomy): Eukaryota > Fungi > Ascomycota > Dothideomycetes > Pleosporales > Pleosporaceae > Curvularia > Curvularia hawaiiensis. Next base: position 73,533 of record JAODYC010000090.1, read on the forward strand.
AGTGGCTTCAGCTCATCAATAATTTCATGCCCGTATTCTCCTCTAATCAGTAGGCGACCTAGCTCTCCCTTGTCGCCAATGACGAGCTTGTGCTGAGTGTTGCCAGGCGCTGCTTGCTGCCGGATAAGCTTTGATGAGGGGCAGTCTGAGAGGTCTGGTTTATGTCCTTCACGTGTGTGGACGACAGTCATGCCGGCACTTCGGCATGCATCCAGGAGCCGTTTGGTAGGGGCAATAGAGGCTTGAACTGCTCTCAGATCTCCACCCTGTATTTGCCCAAAACCTTGAGAGAGTAAGAAGTCGCGCTGCATATCAATAATGAGCAATGCAGTGCGGGCCAAGGGAAAGGAAAAGGCGTATGGCTTTGCGTCAAAAGACACCGTGTTAGGTGTTGATGCTGTCTTTGCCATTTTCTCCAATTGTAAGGTGCAAGAACAATGATTAAGTTAACATATGGTAAACAGCAAGGAAATCCCTGGAATCAACTGAATTTGATGGTAAGTTGAGGAAAAAATGGACGTGAAGCGGAGTGTTGCATGTTTAGAACTGATTCTACACTGACGAGGACTAATGTTCGAGAATGGCTCATGCAGCGGGCCTACGGCGGGCGGCGGCGCGATGATTCTATGTGGGTCAGCTACACACACAGCTTTTGTCTGGCCTAACTTCGGTTTGGTCGAAACCTCCGTATTTTAGCCAAAGGCTAAATTATCATTGGCTTTTGAGACGGCTACATGGTATTGTAACGCCGCTTTTTATCAAATTAAGCTTAGCTTTATCTGTCGTTCTAAGATGGAGTACTTTCGTCAGAACTAGTACCTGTCGAGATAAGCCCTCTCCAACTACCCCAGTATCCCACATACCTGATGCCTGACAATACCACTCGCTTAATTATGCCTCCGCCAACGCTTATACGCCTCTTTCGTGCGTACGTTGACGTGCCGACGGTCCCTATCTTGATAGACATAGGCCATGACGATAAAAACTTCCGATGCGGGTATCTGCGGAGACGATCTTGATACGGGAAGAACACCCTGGCTGGATCGTCGTTGATATTAAATGTAACGCAGAGAGATGAAGTCTAGAGAAGCTGGTGGTGTTTGTTACCTGCTCCTAACATTCCACAGTACACGACTATGTCAGTGCTCAAGGCAAGGCTTGCGCCTTACTTTCATCCAAGAGTTCCATTCAAGAGTGGAAAATATGGCTCTCGTTGGTCAAACAAAGGTGAGCAATCAATTGAGACTTTTGCCACTTCGAGCTGTGTCAATTGACTGAACTCCCGGTAGACATGGACCCTATCCCTCCGGAACAGCGTACCTGGGGCGGACTCGACTATTGGGCATACTGGTGCTCCGATCTTTTAGCCCCCCCTCTAGCATCCACAGTGAGCAGTGTCATGGCTTTAGGGTTTACAGCTAGAGAAACCATCCCCATTGTGTTCTTCGGCTTTGCTATGTGCGGCGTGGTTATCACCCTCACTGGAAAGATGGGTGCCACGTACGCCGTTCCCTTCCCCGTCATTGTCCGTAGTGTCTTTGGAATGTATGGCTCGTTTCCAGCCATATGTATTCGTGCATTTGTTGCTGCCATGTGGTGTGCCATCCTTACGGTACAGGCCAGTAACTTTCTTCAACGCTGTATTGAGGCCATATGGCCAAGCTTTATCACTTTTCCAAACCACCTCCCTGAGAGCGCGGGTATTGATTGTAAGTCTTACAGTCTACTGAGATCCCGCCAGATACTGAACGATGATAGCTGCTGGGTTGCTTTGCTTTTTTCTGTACTGGTTTCTCCAAACTGGCCTAGCCCTTATGCCAATTTCCAAACTGCGAATCCTCTTCCGGATCAAGGCCGTTGTAGTGCCACCAACCTTCTTTGCCTTGTTCGTATGGGCTGTCGTCATCACAAAAGGGTGAGTGTCTTGTTCTACTGAAGCAATGTGACATGCTAATGTAATGGTCAGTGGTGGCCCGCTCATCAAAGGAGAAGCGAAAATGACTTCAACATATATGAATACCGTTTACTCGGCCCTTTCAGGGCTCAATGCTGTCGCCGGACTATTCTCATCGCTGTCCGTCAATATGCCCGACTTCGGAAGGTTCTCCAGGAACAAGCTTGCTGGTTACCAACAGTTCCTCGCTCTTCCCATAATTGGAACACTTGGAGCCCTGACGCCAATATTTGTGACCGACGCCCATTCATACTTGTGGGGTAGCTTCGAGTGGTATATGCCGAATGTCATTGCCAAATTCGACTCTCGGGCCGCCAAGTTCTTTGTGTCTGCCAGCTTCCTCCTCGCGACCATTGTCAACCAAATCGCGGCTGATACCTATCCATTTTCAAACGACGTAGCCGGCATGGTTCCCAAGTACATTGATGTTACCAGAGCTACGATATTCCTCTCAATTTTCTGTATCGTCTCCACGCCTTGGAACATCATTAAAAACGCCGAGGGTCTGCTGTCTTTCTTGAGTGGCTACTCATGTCTTATGGGACCACTCGCAGGTACTATGATCAGCGACTACTATCTTGTCAAGAAAAGCAAGCTTGATGTTGACCAACTATACACCCATCATGGGATCTACTGGTACAATAAGGGTTGGAACTGGAGAGCATATGTATCCTTCATAACCGGGTTTGCTCCTCTTATGCCTGGCTTTGCAAAGAGCATCGACAACACACTTGAAATTGGTGGCGCTTGGAAGATCTATACATTCGCATGGGTCTTTGGTTTTTGCCTCTCGCTTTCTACGCACTATGTCGTATGCACGTATGTTTCAGTGCCGACATCGTCGCTAGTCGAATCTGCGGTATACCCGCCGCAACATGAAGACGTCGCTTCGTCGATCCTGGAAGGCGAAGAAGTCTCAACCAAGGAGACGCCCGTCTCAAAAGAGAAAGAAATAAAAGAATTGGTCTAGAGGTCGTTTATTAGAACCTGTATCCTAGATATTTCATCTTCGTAGAATGTTATAACTATACTGAATCATTGTTTTGCAATATCTTGGTTAAATTTGATTCATGGCAACTTGGGCACCATGAAGCTGACATTATTCTTAGTGATGTAGCTGATTAATCCTTGCTGATCGGCGTTCTGGTTGGCTTGGCCTTTCCCGCTTCTTATCGAACCTCAACGGCCTTCAAATTAGTCCGTTCTCACTGCCGATGGCTCACCAGGTGGCGTTCAAGTTGAGAGTTTCCTCTGTAAAGTTGGGGTAGTCATGCATCAAGTACCGAGGTCGTCTCCATGGATTGAGCTCGTAGCGCGCTAGAAGCACCACCACAATCGAGGTACCAGGCAGTGCTTGGGCGAATACGAACCACCCATAGCAACATAAACCGTGGACTAGCACTACCAATGCAGCCGATTCGCATGTACCCCGCCGAATCTTACAATTCTCGCATCCTTATCAGCAGCCATGGAAGTCGTGCCCGATGAGATCTTCCCGCCAAGCCACCTCTTCGCACCAATAACCACCTCTCAAAGCACTACCAAAGCAAGGTCACGACGTCCATGCGACCCTTGCCGTCGACGCAAGTCGCGATGCGAAAAACCAGACGATGATCAGCCCTGCCTTCTTTGCCGTTTCCACCAAAAGGAGTGCACCTTTAACGAGAATCCGCCACCACGAAAACGACGAGCCTTGACTATCAACGAGAGCACCGAGCACAACGAATCCCTTCCAGCATTAGTGGCTTATTCACCAGACAGCCACAGAGGCAGTACTGTTGCGTCTACATCGCCTCAGGATGCACCCACCAGCATTCGGCAAGATCCACCAATAGACGACTATGCAAACCTACCCGGCCCGTCACTCTTGAAGCAGACACTGGGCTTACAGACAAGCCGATACAGCCGTCTTCTTGGGTCTACTTCGGAATATGAAAGTCTTCTCCTTGCGTTCGAGCTAAACCAAAGCCATCACAATGCCAATTTGGTTCCAGGACAGCCTACTTTGCGACGAGTGGACGACGTCAACGCTACAACATTCATCTCATTACCAGATGCCGGATCGCTCAACAATCAGCACGACATCCCGGATCTGGACGCCATAGAAATGGCTGTCGCGCCCCATGGATCCGCTCTAGTTCACCTCTATTTTCGAATTGTCCATCCCAGCTTTCCAATCTTGCATAAGAAAGTCTTTTTGGAGAAGTATGCACGTACCCATAGAGAGTTCTCACCACCCCTTCTTGCTGCAGTGTACCTTCTAGCTCTTGACTGGTGGTCGTATTCGAGTGGGCTGGCCTCGCTATCGAAGCCTGATGTATCTCACCTGGAGGGGCTAGCCATGAAGTCATTCAGCAATGTTGTGAATCGGCCAAAGCTTTCTACAATACAAGCAGGTTTGCTGCTTCTCCAGCGGCACGAGGGTAATAGTTGGGCTATGACAACTCAACTCGTTGGTCTTGCCCAAGACATGGGTCTCAACCTCGATTGCACAGAATGGCAGATTCCGAACTGGGAGCGCGGGCTTCGGAAGCGCTTGGCTTGGGCCGTGTACATGCAAGACAAATGGGGCTCTCTCATCCATGGTAGACCCTCGCACATTACGCTATCGGACTGGGAGGCGCAACCACTGGATGAAGACGACTTTCCCGAGAATGCTGCAGATGAAGATGACGAGGATGGAAGCACAGAAGTGGAGAAGGGACGCATCTTGTTCTGCTACATGGTTGATCTTACAAAAATCCTAGCAAGCATTCTGACGACATTCTACACGCTAAGGGCTGAACGTGAGTTTGCATGTCGTACGAGCGAAGGCGTGCGATCGCTGCTAGATACTGCGAAGCCCCTGCAGCTTGCTCTACGTCAATGGTATGTCGATATGCCGTCCACTCTGAGAATGGACATTATTCCAGCGAGAAAGCTCTCCAGCGTAGGTTACCTCCATCTTGGCTACTACGCTGTCGAGATGACGTTACACCGGCGCATCATCCGTTCAGTGTCGTCGGTAGATGATGCCGAACTTTGCACGATCTGCCGTCAAGCAGCACAGACTCGACTTACTTCGGCTATGAAATTTGTACAGTCCCTGCGGCCCGAGCACCATCAATCATTCTGGTTCTCTGCATCAACGTACAATTTTTTACTCGTCGGCTCTTTTATATCCCTCTTGTGGGCAACATCTCGTACTGGGGAAGAAGCAGCCGAATACAGGAAGAAGCTGGATGAATACAAATGGACGTTGCGTATTTCGAGCAAATCGGCAGATTTTCTTGGACGAGCATTAGCGCTGCTGAATACTTCGACCGTCGCATTGGTAAACAAGGCTGCCGAAGGCTTCGATTCAGGTGGAGTGTTGAGCGCCCATCAGCTTGCGAGGAGACGTCAAGCTTCAGCGACAGCGAGTCTGGCTCATCTGGATTCGGTTCGATCTACACCTCATGATTTAGCGTCTGCCGGAGCGGAAGCCCGTGAGAGCACTAGAGCAGCGCCCCTGGGCGAACACGGCTGGGATGAGCACTCGTGGTTTCAAGCACTGACAGAAAGCGAATTCCAAGGCGCATAACGAAACTGAAGATGGGCCATTTCCCGTCATTCGCTAGTTCGTTACATGGAACCTGGTTGCTCTAGCCGAGAGTCACAATACTAAGGACGGCAATCGGAGGGTTAGAACAGAAGCCCGAAGATCATCCATCCGTTTTTAGAACTAGGGAAGCTATTGCACACGAGCCTGGTTTTCCTGAACTTTAAACTAGTCATTTCACAAAGTAAAACTCTGCAGCTACCTTTCCATCTTCTCGTATATTTTATACGCGGTTGTAATCTCCATCAAGGGGCAGGTGCCTTCAGCCTCACGCCGATGGGCCAGCAGAAACGCGGGAAATGCGATGACAGCCTTCGTAATCTCCAACCGCAGCCACTGGCTCTCGTTATCGAAAGGGATTGGATATAGATGGAAAGTCAAAGAATAGACTTGCATCAGTCCACCAGGAGACTTTGCATCATATCACACCAACAACCCAAAACACCACTAAACAACGATCTAACCCACATCCCCACCCGTAGGACCACCCCCTCAAACAGCGGCTCCGCCCCTCTCCATTACGATAATATGAGGGGTAAAGTAAAAACAACAAAAAACCTTCTTTGGGTTTCCATTGCACACGTAGCTCAGGCCGTAATGTTGTGGAACCCAACTACACCGTTGGCAAGCCCGCCCCGCAATATCCAAAGTTTTGCCGCAATCTTTTGCTGGGGGGGTTTCCTGATCTCACACCGTTCAAAACACACCAAAAACAACACAAGGCGTTAGCTCAGCCCAATCACGCTATGCAAGCACGGTAACGAAGCCGCGAAACCGGCAGCGAATAGAATACTACATAACAGCGAACGGGAACATGACGTCATTCCTCGCTCACAATTCACAATCGCGAACGGTAGTCGGGGGGATAACTCTCCGCGTATCGTACATGCGTGCGTGAACTAGGTTCGCAAACTTGCTTTTTGGCATAGCATTTGCTTATTCGGCGCCTCGTTTTGCTTGCGTTCCCGATAGTGGGAGCATGGTTAAGGAGAGGGGGTCTTAGGGTCGTAGTAGAGAGAGAAGTAGCGAGACAGATCGGTAGAGCGGACAGTTTCTGAGTGAAAGAAACTCAGCACAGCCTGAGTTTGTCAATGTTTATTCTTCGATTTTTACTTTTTATCGGCAGACCTCAGTTGGTGAGAATGCTTCCAGTGGGACCGAGCCATACCCCTGGGGAAAATCAATATGGCTGGGTGGTTTGCAAATGCAGGGTCGTTGGCGACCCGTGGATTCCTATTGGAAGAGAAGAAAGAAGAAAACAATAGTCTCCATGGTTAGCCCTGCCTTGGCACAGCACAAGTGCAAAGATTAACCGCGGGCATGTATTGTTGTATTGCATGAAACAGAGAACCAAGGCATATGGAAGAACCTCAGAGTGTTGTGAAGATAGTAAATCCATAAAGCTAATAGTACAGTTACATGAATGAGAATCGAAACCTAGCAGTTCCATCGCTGATGCCTTAACATCGAGGGGTATCTCATTGTTTTCTGATTTGAGCACTTCATTTCAGAACCATTGCGCCGTATCCTCAACACCCGTCACACAAAATCGCAAAACCGGTAGCCAAATTGCAATCATAGAATACACCAACTCATTTCAACATCTAAATTGAATGGGTTGTGAAAACGTCGTCGAAGGAGTTGAGCTCACGCCCAAGTCTTGGAAGTGTTGAGACCAAGCTCAAGGTGTTGTGCGATGGCAGATGCAAAGTCGCCGCCTACATTGGACGAGTGACGGCGACGCTCACGACGTATTTGATGTTCGGCCTCCATGAGACGCTCCTGGATCCAGGCACGCTGCTTTTCGTCGTTGCGGATACAATCGGTGTTCAAGAGCTCGGTAAGTGTGGCCACAATCTGCTGGTTGATCTCAGCTAGCTTGTGCGACTCCTCTGTATGCATGTCGTCGATACTGTTACGCGGGGCCGCGCTGGTCCTGGAGGCGGTGGGTATCGGGTCACTCGCTGTAGGATACGACATTGAATGATTTGAGGATGTAGGCGAAGAGGAGAGGGATTGAAACTCTGGCGAGCTGGGAGTCATAGGAGCGTTGAAGGGAATCTCCATTGCCATGCGGCGCTGGAGGGCCTCTTTCTGGGCAGAGAGCAGCATGTACTTCTGCATCGATTGATGCTACATATCAATGTTAGCAAAGGTCGCTTCAAGGATCCATGTGGGGATACGTACCCGGCACAGAGCGGGTCTTGACATGGGTGACATGGTGTCGTTTGGTTTAGTATCGTCTGGCATTTGCATTGTTCGTAGTTTGTAAGGTCTGATTTTTGATTGTGTGGGGATGTCGGGTTCTAGTAGATATACCAGTCGGCAATGCCAAGAGCGTTACGTGCTGGGAGATCGGCAAGGCCTAGAGTTGTGTGTGGGTACCAAGAATAATCAGTGTGGATTAGAGTGGAGTCGGGTCGAGGAGGTAATGCTGCTGTGAAGCTTTCGTAAGGTTGACGCGCAAGCTGCCAAATAATCGTATTCGATAATGGTTGAATCCAGAGTGTGTTCGACAAACAGAGATGGCCTTTATTCTGACGGGCTGCCTGCAACTTAACCATTTGGCAACGAAAGGCTGATTAGGCCATGACGTCCCAGCTAGCATATCCTATCCGAGACGCTGCGCGGCTGAATCCGCCCTTCTCAGGCTCTGAGCCAACAAGGCCTGTTTCGCAAACCTTGTTGGGATAGCCAGGGGTCCTGAGTGGGTGGAGTTGTGATTGGCAGGGTCGTCCTCTTTGTGGATCGACATGTGGTCGTGAGGGGCCTTCTAAGCGACATCACGTCACCGGTAGGGAACTTGATGGAGAGTTCTCGGCGCAGAATTCCGATCACATCCAACCAGCATACTCTCTGAGAATCCGTTACGTGCGTGATTGTGTTCTGTACCTGCATGATTGTGAGTAGGAAAAAAATTGCTGATTTGCCTCCTAACGTATGTGAGCGGCTCGTATCAGAATGGGGTTTTCCCAGCGCTCCATCACAATTCCATCATAACACGAAATTGCCATGTGTTACAAAGGAATGACGTCTAACCTGAAACTCGAACTACCCCCGTCGCACATCCACACCCTGGCGAAGCCACAGAGACCCCTCGCATATCATTACCAACAGGGCAAATAGGCGGTCGGCAAAGACATTCTATTTTACAGTCCGACCAAGTTTGGAGGACGCAAATCACGGAGGGCAACGTCCGATTGCTGCGATTTCATGCTAACGCATTTAGAAGACGGGAAGAGATTCCAAGTTGCGCGAAATCCGGTTTGTACGCCACAAGTGGCTCAGTCTCACGTGTGCCGCGCCCCGGCTTAGCAGGTGACGTGCCAGTCCAAGCTATCAGCCCCAAGCAGATCCCGCGGGATGAGATGCCTCGGAGTATGATTGTCGCATAGAGCGTATCAGAGGGCTCTGGGGTATCATGGGTGCGGCTTCTAGATGGAGGTCGAAATCCTTCACTGTTCCATCCATACGTCACATAGAAACGCCACGTTCGTGGCACACATGGATAGCGTGGCCTCTTTGCGCAAAACGGCCCTGCGGTCTGCGTCGTAAAAGGAAAACAATCGGGGAAGTCCACCTTGGACCCTGGTGGTTGGCTCCGTGGCTGGTCCCGTCTGTAGGGGCTTGCAAGGTTCGATGTCATTGCTATACAGTTGACGTGAGTCGTTGGGCATGAGCGTGTTGGGCCATCACGATCCTACGCCTACTGCGCCCAAATCCGACAGTCCTTTGCGATGATAGGCGAAAGAACCAAAGCCGACGTGCCAGACCTGAGCATACCTCATCGACGATGGGATCGTAACAGCCAGAGTACACGTGAAAGTCACTCTTCAGCTGCTTGCCGCTCTGACCAAAAGCCTTTGCCATAGCTGACCAGGATCTCCTGACCACGGCCAATGCCCTTTGCCCTCTTTCCGCTCTTACCAGCGCTGAGGACAAAGACGCCGACTCTCTTCTCTACTTTCCCATTCCCAATATCCACATACATGTCGCGAAATTCAGCATTGGGTGCGGAGGAAACGCCTCGGTAGTCGTTGATGAAGCGCGCTTCATTGCCCATGGTGGAAGCATCCACGCCGATGCCCAGTTCGCGGTCTAAGGAGAGATCGTAGTCGGAGGCTGCATTGGTGTCGTTCTGATCGTGCACATAGCCCAGATAAGGCAGGATGAAAGAGTCTGGAGGGAGCTGCTGGTTAGCGTAGAGAGCATGTTGCCCGTATGCTGGATGGGCAGAGTCTGTGACTGGGGTGATTTTGACATTGGTGTATGGCCCGGTTGGCTTATAAACTTGTATATTAGGTCCTAGATCTGATCTTGACAATACCATTGCCCGTGCCTTGTCAAGTGAGAGCTTCTTGGAATATGACGGTGCGTGAAGGTAAACAGTATTCCCATCCCATCCTTTTGGGATGGCGCCTGATGCCCTGGGCATTCTACAATTGGGGTTGGGGCGGACGTTCAATGCTTTCTTGGGAACGCCCTTTGCCGCCGTGGATGCAGGCAATAGAGTGTGATCAGGGCAGAGGTGTCTGCGATCAAAGTGTACGTATGGGAGGCGGCGTCACAAAGGGCGTTGGTATCGGGACGGGCGAGCGGCAGGCTGAAGTGGGCGGCCGGTGTGGAAAAGGGAAGAGCATCATGGGCGGTGGCACTTCGGAGCAGCAGCCGCTAGCGCGCGCCAGCATTGCCTTGCCTGTCCACAACAACCTCACGATCCGAAGCTACGCCTCACCATCTTGACCGCGACCCGATATGCTCCCACGGCCCCAAGGAAATGACAGCCATTTGCAGTAAGTCGACGCTCGACACACGCCGGCGGAGATGGCGATTGCTCGTGTTGTATGGGGCGCTATTTGCTCCTTCGCATGTCCCATCCAAGCCAGTACCGCCATTAATGCGCGATGGCTTAGATACGTTACGGTAGCGCCCACTAGACTCACTGTGCCGCTCGCAACAATAGCGCATGCGAGATTGCACGGCTGCCTCTAACGATGGACTGCCGCCCGTAAGCCGTCAGCAGATGGCGTTCGATCCGAAGCACTGCTCAACCGAGAAGTTTGTTGACAAAAGCTTCTTGCAACGACTGCCGCATACGTAGAAGCCGCCGTCGAGTCCAGCACTGTTCGCTCTGAAGATTTGTAAGGCGCCCATCAGGACAGTGCTGCAGCGCGGATGTCGGCCCTTCGCTGGATCTAGTCAAAGGTCTAGACGCTGCTGGGGATGCAGGAACCCGTCAGTATCCACTTGGAGCAGAGGCCAATGACATGACATCGAGAACAACTGACGGCTGGACCTTCGCGCCCCCTCTCCTTTCAGCAGGTGGTTATTATTGCTCGGACGCGGGGAGGGGGGACTTGTCCATGCATGGCCGCCTCGAATCTCCGCGCTGATGGATCTCGCTGGGCTAGTCTATTTTCATGGCCCCTCCCCCTAATCATCGCTTTGTTCAGGTGTTCAGCAATAGACGGCCAAGAGCGGTGTGGCCTACCGATCTCCACGACGCGTCACGGAACCCACATACCAAGAGGCTCAACATTGGCATGGTTGTCCTGCATGTTCATGCTCTCTGCTTCGATGCAGCGGCGGCTCAGAGGCTTCAGGAGCGCCGTGGCTAGTGGGTGATTGAGCAAATCCGGTGTGCACAAGTCGCCCGCTAGTCGACAACTCGCCCAAAGCAGTTAAGACAAGAGTCGAGATCCTGAGACGACATGAGTCGCTTGGCAGGGAGCTTGTCAAACTCATTTCGTTTCTGTCCTGCATCCTCCCCATGATTGGCTCGCTCAACAAGTATCAATAAACGACTCACAACGGCGGCCAATGTCGACGCTACCCACAACTTCCCCTTTTCCGTACTGTTTCCACGCACAGCCCACTGCACGGCGCCATCGGCACGCCATGCCAGACTTCTAGCGATGCTACCAAACCAACACGGAAATGTTCCTATGCCCCTGTCCCCTGGGTGGTTGAGCCTTCTCGGCAAGGCCAAACTCGAGCACAGTTGTATATAATGTCTTCCCCAGCAGCACCTCTGATTCTTTCCTCACCACACACTCACTACACTCGCTAATACCCGGTTATCACCGATCACATTCGTTCTCTACGACCTCCATCGCCTTTTACTTAATACCAACCGTATTTTAATACCAACCCCCCCACAATCAAGATGCGTTCCTTCGCCGTTGTTGCTGGCTTCGCTGCCGTCGCCCTTGCTGCTCCTCACTACGAGGTTGCTCCCCCAGCTTCCAGCTCCGCTCCCGTCTACCCTGCTGAGACCCCCTCTGCTCCGGCATACCCTGCCAGCTCCGCCCCGGTCTACCCAGCCAGCTCTGCGCCCGTCTACCCTGCCTCTTCGGCTCCGGCCTACCCCGTTGCCTCTTCCTCGGCCCCTGCCTACACCACCACCGAGGTCATCTCTGCTACCACCTACGTCTGCCCTGAGGAGACCACCATCACCTACGGACCCAGCACCTATGTTGTCAGCAAGAGCGGCACCCTGAGCATCCCTCAGTACACTGCCACCTACGTCCACTACCCCGTGGCTTCCGCTCCTCCTGCGCCTGCCATGTCCACTCCCGTTGTCCCTGAGGCCCAGGAGAGCAAGCCCGCCTA
>JAODYC010000090.1:89295-107100 GCA_026262405.1 Curvularia hawaiiensis
GAGTACCTGTACTGGGTGCCCACATGGGGTCTAGGGCGTCGACATCAAAGGAGAGGTGGATGGGAGTGTCGCTTCCGATCCAGCCCAAGGCCATGTCCATGACCTTGCCGATGCCGTGTCTGTGACGCAAAAATAAGTTAGCTCACGCTCACAGACAAGGCGGCTTTGAGTGATTCGCAGACTTACCGGTCGATGTCATGCATAGAGAAAGCCTTGATACCATGGTCCCTAAGAATCTTCTTCTCGCCCTTGTCGATATCTCGTAGGCCAATGTAGACTAGTTTCTTAGTGCTGAGCATGTGCTCCTCCTTGATCCAGCCGAAGATGTCCTCACGGTCTTCCTTGGCAAGGCCGGTGAGAAAAGAGACAGGCATGCCGTGGATGTTGCCGCTGTCAGATGTTTCAGGTGTGTTGATATCGGCGTGCGCATCGACCCAGATGACGGCAATTTCCCTGCCGAGTCTTTCGCGGACAGCCTTTGCGGTACCGGAAACGGTGCCAATGGCAATAGAGTGGTCGCCGCCGAGGGTCAGGACGAGCTTGCCGTCTTTGGCGTGCTTGTACACTTGGTCGCTGACTTCGCGCGTCACGGCGCTGGCGAACTTGGGACGCTTCATGCCGCGGTAGTCTGGATCATCGGATGGCTGGAGCTCAGCGTAGTTGTGCACTTGGCCGTCATAGCTGACGTTGTATTCTAGGTCTTCTTCTAGCTGCTTGATGAGGCCGTTCTCAATGAGCGCCATGGGAGCCGCGTCGACACCAGCTTTGGGCTGAACGTGGCATCGTCAGTATGTGAGAGAACATCGCGATATCTTAGAACCTTACCTGGCCGCCGCTAAAGCCGACTGCGACGATACCCAGATCATGGCGGTTGGGCAGGAACTTGGGCTGTAGTGTTGGTGGGGAAGTCATTTTCTCTATTTACTGCGAAGTGACGTTAATAACAATGTTCACAGCAACTCGTGCAGCAAAGACGGAATGCGCAAAGGGTTGATTTTCTTTAGTGGTTCACTGACGCGCAAGTGCAAGTCCGAATCTCCAAGCTTGCCAAGAAAGCAGAGTGGGAAAAAAGAAACAAAGCAGGACCATGTCGCAAACGCTGCAGCAGACAGTTCTTACCTGATGGAGACAAGCTCTCGTGTTATCAAGACAAAGTGAGGATGTTTTAAAAGAATCAAACAAGAGTGTGAAAAGTACACAAGAAGACGTCACCAACAGCCCGACGAACGAGATAGGCGAAGAAAGTCGGAAAACAAAAGATATCTATCACAACAGAAGCAGAGCAGACGCGGGGGAGGGCCTTTTTATCTCTAAGCAGCGTCTCGGCTGTTAGGTAATTATGTGTCGCTGATTTTTCGTGGCCATCGTGTACACCTGTACTTAGGGGAAGAGCAAGTTGAGGCTCTCGTCAAATTTATCACTTAGGGGAAGTAGTTCAGTCCAGGAAGGTCTGGTAAGAAGAGGGCCCCACTAAGCAACATGGCCGAGGCAAGACCATGTCTGATTAGGTAGGTCGCTCGCTCGCTCTGGGGGCCGGCTACTGGGTGTGGGAAAGCCGATAAGGGAAATAGAGGTTCTATGGCATTGCAATGGAGAGGGCATGTGTGTATGTGCTACGCGTGTAGTGAGGGCGAGTGAGAGGCCTACATGCGAGTACGTGTCGCATGCAAAATACCGTTGGGGATGGGCTTGGGGCGCTGGGGGCGTCATTGGTGGGCGGTCGCTTGGCTAGTCCTGGCTCGGAACCACCGGGTTCAGTCGGCTTTGCATGCATTCCGTCCTCAGCCGCCCTCGCCGCCGTATCTAGTACAGTACACCTGACGCAGAGCCACCTGACGTCTATTCACCGGCCAACTCCAGTCTCACCATCCTGTCCGTTGCCATTGATGTCTTCCCAGGCTGTTCGCTTTGTCGCTGCAGCGGCAAAGTCGGGTGCAGGCACACTTCAGCTTCTATGTCACGTGAAGCCTGGTGTCAGTGCAAGCCGCGAGGGTATCGCGGCCATCTCAGAGGACCGTATTGACGTGTGCGTTGCTGCCCAGGCGAGAGATGGAGAGGCCAACAAGGCTGTGAGACGAGTTGTTGCAGATGCGCTTGGGGTGGCCAAATCTGATGTCGAGGTGATAAAAGGCCTCAAGAGCAGGGATAAGACTGTGGCTGTTTGGACGAGATGCCAAGAGTCACCTGAAGAGCAAGTCGACAGGATCAAAGCTATGCTGAAGAGAAGCGCTGGCATGTGAGAGAAGGATTGTCTTCTCGATAAGATGATGAAATGAGTAATTTGTCGGAACAAATCTACCTAGTCTTGTCAATATCAAGATATTGCCTCTTGCTCTAAAGTCTTGGTGTAGAAACAAAATGAACAGGGTATGGGGCAAAACAGTGAAATGCACACTGTTGTACGGAAGAGAAATTAAACAAATTCAGAGCAAGATCACAATTGAATTCAAAACATATTATCATTATCCGACTCTGTCATGCGAGCCATTAAGGAGCGTTATATATACACCACGGGGTTCTGTTTTCCTTCCTCCACAAATTACCAAATCATATCCCACGTATCTATCATACAGCGCACAGACTGAGCGCATTAACTTCGTTCTATGGTACTTTTTAATCCATCTGCGTGAAAAAAAGGACAATCTAGTATTGCCAGGCGCCAGGGGCATCGACGGGAGCTGTTATAATCGTAAGTAATGTGTAGGTATGTGTATGAGAGCATCAAAACTTACAAGCAATGGCGCTGAAACCAAGACACTCCTTGGAAAAGGTACCGTTGGCAATGTTGCCGTATACTTGCCATCCATCTTCGGCCGCGCCAGGGCAAGCAATGAATCCCTTCTCCCAGTTCAAGTAGCCAAAAGCATCGCTGTTGGGTGCCTTGGTGCGGCTGAATCCTGTGACGGAGGAACCAGGTGGGATATATGCAGAGTGGGCCTGAGTGTAGCCGAGTGCGCCATCAGGAGCAACGTAGACCTGCTGGCCACCGGGAACAACGACGCCGAGGCTGAGAGTCTGGTTGCCGCCAGCAAAGGTGGTGACGTTGCCAGCAGGGCAGTTCTCGGGTCCGACAACTTCCTCTGGGCAGTAGGACGATGGGCCCTTGCCGCCAAGGTAGAAACGTCCACCGCGGGCGTTCATGGGCTGGAAGTGAATGGGAGAAGCGCTGCGCTGGGCGATGACGCCGAAGTAGGGGCTGCTCTCAGCTTGTCTGGCGACGGGCTGGACAGCGGTAGGGGCTGCCGCGGCGGCAGCGAGAAGGGAGGCGACAGCAGTGGTGTACTTCATCTTGGTGGTGTTGATTAAAGAATTTGAGAATAACAAGTGACTAGTTGCGGCAGAATGTATGTGGAGGAGATGGTGGTTTTGGTTTGAAGAGTTGTGTGGTTGAAGCTGAAGGCCGTTTTCCAGGGCGCCGTCGACGTCCCTTTATGTAGAAACAGAAGGGTCTCTCCCAGCCATCACCTTTCATCATTAATTGGATCCGTCTTGCGTGTATGCGGAGTCGCTTGCGCACCCTTCCCTGTCCAAAGCACACAGCCCTGCATCTGCCAGAGCAACCCTGTCGCAAACGACTGGCTAAGCTACTGCTAAGCACGTCTTTAGCCAAGATCATCTTGCACTAGCACGGGATAGAGTACGTTTAGTGGACCTACCCGCGATGTTGTATTGAGATAGTCCCGAATCAGCGTCATATTCCGATCCCGGCCACCCGAACACGAGAGACGGGCCTGGTGATCCCCTCGTACTGAATAAGTTCGCTGCTGTTGAAGTGTTACGATGATGATGCAATATGAGGAAGAAGCGGAGGCTTTCCAAGCTGTTGAGCCTCGGGATGTTTCTCTGGGATTCTAGCGAGACGGCAACATGTGGAACCGAGTCCATGCTACCATTGGGCTACCGGTCTGGTAGCGATGGTCGCCTTCGCCCGTCATTCTTGGTTGGTCAAACGTGGTGTTCCGAATTCGCGGAATCTGTTTCTTCTGTTTCCCGTCCCTTGCTATTTTCGTACGCATGCTGGGCTATATCACGCAGCAGGTATACCCTGTTGTACACAGGCTTGTCCTAGCTTCGTCGGTCGCCGGCTCAGCTGGTTGTCGCAGCACATCTGTTCGACAATGGAAATTGGTGGAACAACATAGAGATCAACAATCGTCATGCGGTCCATTTCCCCACTAGGATTGTGCCACACCCGTCCGGCTAGCGCCACTGCTGTTGCCACGCCCGTAAATAGAAGCCCTAAAACATCGTATTGGGACTTTGGGAAGCTCTGCGCCCCTCTGAGGTGACATTGGGCGTGGACTCCGGTGCATTGGGTCATGTTACCAAGCCCATACATAATAGTAGTAGTTGCGCGAGGCTGCCATGAAATCGCCGTCCGGATAGTGTCGCGATGTGATCCTCGTATGAGTTTTGATTCAATCATCTCCGGCACGGACCTAGACGAGCTTCGATCTCAGAGCGTTTGGGCCGGTGTCGTGCGACATGGCGGGCAAGTACGGAATATGTCCGTGTCAAAGAGCGCATGACAAGTGACCCCTGCCAGCCAATATGGAGAAGCTTCTTGATTCGGCCACACAGCTCATAGCATTTGTTTCGACAGGCGGGTCGCATATCTGCCACCGTGCATATTTCAATAGCCTGCAATTCAATTGTTGCATGACCTGTAACTGGAGGACCCGCTCGGGGAGAGCAGCGGTGAATGTTTTGTACGCAACTTTTTATCAAAAGCTTATCGGTACGATATGAACCGTCGTCTACATCCACAAACAGAGTTTCCCACTTGCCGTACCAGCCGCTATCCAGTCGAGCGTAGGATGAAACTTTGCGATTGCTGGTACTGCTGTGATGCCGTCACCTCCGAGCTGCGCCAGCTGTTCACCCTTTGCCGTGTATATGTCGACGAAGCGGTTCATGTTGCCAATACAAAAGCGCTGCACATTGTCCTGGGGAAATTGCTGCCATTGGGCTCGTAGTCTACACACAAAAGTCAGTATTATTCCTCGCACAGGGCGCGTATATGGGGTGACAAACATGGTGACCCATCGTCCGGTCTGGTTGTTGTGCGGCACAATGACATTCGGCTCCATGTCTGCTTCTTCCAAAGTCAAACCCGCTTTCCACTCCGCACAATTTCCAAAATCATGGATCTTGATGGTATCATCGTATGAGGCTGTGGCTACCTGACCAGCAGAGTTCCATGCAGCATGTGAGACGGACAGCTTGCTAGTATGCTCACCAACAAGCGTTGGCAGACGATCCTCTCCCTTTCCTGTAATCTTGCGCAGATCCCAAATCTTCAAGGTACGGTCTAAAGATGCGGTGGCTACGAGATGGGGGTGAAGAGGGTGTAGTGTGAAGCCCCCGATTTTCTTCTCCGACAACTGGAAGATCTGTAATCCCGCAGCCTTCTCTGAAGGCGTACGCATATCGTATATGCCAAACTGGCCATCCAACGTGGAAAAATACAGCGTGTTCGGATCCTCCTTGGATATCTCAAGCCCGGAGAGTGGTGCGTCCTCGCTCGCATCCGAGGGAGCATAGACCTCCACCGCAACTCCTTTTGCAAGGTCCATTTTCCGTACTGTAGAATCATACGAGGCAGAGTATAGCAAGTTGGAATCGTGAGGACTAAACTGGAACGTGTGTATTGTCCGTGTGTGCGGTTTCAAGGTCGTGATGGTGGGCCCCTCTCGATCCGCGTCCTCGTCGTCTTCCACTTTGACCTCAGCCGCCTTCTGAGAAGCATCACATATGCCCAGATTCCCGAGTTTATCACCAGCGAACACCAAGGGCTTGTCTGTGGTGGGATGTAGCCCCATGGAGTAGATGCGTTCGGGCGTGATTTTAATCTCATTAGGCTCAAAGTCCTCCCATAGCTGCAGGCCACTCATGCGCTCTCGAAGCGCTCGTAGTTCTTTATCTGTCGTTTCCTTGATGTCGTTGTAATCAAAAGTCCGCGCATAGGGGTCGGCTGGACCGACGGAAAGAAAGTTGCCGCTCCTGTTCCAATCCTTGCCAGCGACAACGATATCGCTAAAGTTGTAGGCATCACTTATGCGTTGCCTCTTTGCACGATCAGCTTCTCGTATTGCAGCGTATTCCTCCTCTGCCTTGCGCTTCGCGACCTCACTATCGGCCACGATACCCCTTAATCGCGATGATGTTCGTCGGGGCGCAGTTTCTTCTTCCTTGATCTTCTTTGGCGCTGGCTTCTTTGCCTTTGGCCTCGACGGCACAGATGCCTTTGCCGTACTCGTAGGGCCTAGACCAGCCTGCGCAGCCTCCATCTCAAGGTTGCGCAGCAGCGCCTGGGTCTTTGCAATGTTTTCTTGCCTCTTCCGCTCATATTCGCTGATCTCGACATTTTTTCCACGCGCCATTGCGGTCTCGTTCGTGCGTTACGGGGCACTGTCTTAAGTGTGGTGATAGTTGGCGCGAATTACGGTGGGTACAGTGGTGGTGATGGGTATATTGTGTGCAGATTGGGCGGTCCCTTCAAGATCTACGGGGTATCCGATTGTTGCTGGATATCGAGAGATGGTGGCTTCCCGCGTCGCAGGTCGAGAACTCCAGCCAGCCCAGGCGTCATTTGCCACTAGTGTGACGCGGTGGACGCGTCCGTCACGTGCTGGCGCGTGCATCATCTTCGGATTCCAACGACATGAGGTAGCTACACAGGTTCCATCAGTATTAACTTGAGGTAAACTAGAAAAGGCCATATTCGTGCGAGGAATTGATTTTCTGTTAGTATCCACGGCGACTACATGATACCGAAAGTCTACATCTCCCGCTATCGAACTTGCAAATACACATGCAGCTGTAGTTGCCACCCTCCACTTAATATCAAATACTTTGTTTAAAACTAGTAGTAGTAGCAGACGCAACGGCTCGAAATCCTCCGAGAGAGTGGTCGAGCCTCCAGCAGCGGGATCTAGCGAATGGCGGGGCATGTTCCTTGTCTGCCAAACGCATGTGCATGGTTGCTGACTGTCGGTGGATCGTCGTTAGTGCTTGGCAGATTTGCGGGACGAAGGCGTTGTTGTCGCTGGTATCGGCAAATCGCAACTTTCTTATCCCACCACAATGCCACCAACACGCCTGGCCACTTCGTTGCTGGGGACGTGCCGAGCAGCCTCAGTGCGCCCGATAGCGACATGGAGACAACGATGTCTGTATCATTCCTATGATTACCCGTCGCCACCACCCTTTCCCCCCGCCGAGGCTGCGATCCTCTCGTCTGCGTACGCACATGTCCCCAACCACGGCTTCACCATCGATGCGCTCAAGCTCGGCGCTCGAGATGCCGGCTACCTTGATGTTTCTACAAACTTGCTTCCACGAGGCGTCTTTGATCTGATTGACTATCATCTTGTGACGCAGCGACTGGCCCTGCAAAGCAATGTGCAGTTTCCCGAAGAGAGCGAGGGTGGGAAGAAGATGGGAACTGGAGCCAAGGTCAGAATGTTGACCCTTTCACGGCTTCGCGCGAATGCACCCATTATCCACCGCTGGCAAGAGGTAGTACCATGGCACCACACGACCACAGGAGCAGTCCATTGATGTTTGTTAGGCACTTGCCATCATGGCCCAGCCCACGTACATTTCTCCGTCCATTGCAGAGCTGGCCAGACTTGCAGACGAAATATGGTTCCTCTCAGGCGACCAGAGTGTCGATAGTAGCTGGTACACGAAGCGCGCAACTCTCTCAGCCATTTATTCGTCGACAGAACTGTACATGACACAGGACAAGTCGAGTAATTTTGTCGAGACTGAACAGTTTCTAGACAACAGACTGCAGGACCTGATGAAGGCTGGTGGCTTGATGGGAAGTCTTGGTGAATGGCTCAACTATACGGGCCATTCTACCATCAACGTGCTCCGGAGCAAAGGGGTTCGCATCTAGGCCAGGCCACGTCTCGTGACAGGACTGTACCTCTGATTGTGCCCTCGAAAAGATTTGTATTGTTTTTACTTGTACTATGACAATTCTGGTCATTTGGTATCGTGGGCGGGGCCATGGCACCCAACCCCTCATCGCACGCTCAAGTTTCGTTCATCTGATCGAGGAATACAGGCTTTTTTGCTCCTCGGAGCCACGTAAGCGACGATGGTGGGACGCGGGATCTCGATTGCAGTGTTTTGGTCTCACAGGCTTGGTAGGGGCAAGTGCCGATGGCCCAAAAGAAAAATCGTATGATGAGGCCAGCATGTAATGATGGACATCGGCGATGCGACTACGTAGCATTTTGAATGGCGCAGTCATCAATTAAACGTTGCTAGCACCGCGTTTCATGGTTCGACCGGGAGAATTCACCGACGCCTTGACTTGGGGAAAGTGAGCGCAGGGTGCGCGACCTGAGCACACCTGATACATGGTGACTTAAGACGAGTAGAGCAGGAGCTGAGGACAATAACAAGGGCTGACGCGCAGCCAAGCAAGGCAAGGCAAAGCGAGCGCTGCGTGAGGCCAGCAGCGTACTACATAGCCGCAAGAGCGAGGACTTGTGTGAGGGTCCAAAGGAGTATGGGAACCGAATGCCGATCGCCGGCACATCGGCCAATGACGCTGTGGCGAGCGTAGCGTAGGTGTACGGAGTACTACGTACATATTTGTGAGTAGGGTCTTCCCGACTACGATGGGACAGGACACGACCAGTTCGATTGATCGAGCAGCGCTGCATTGGCCACTAGACGCATCATAGGCACGCCAACAGCATCAGGGTCCAGTGTAGTAGTACACCCAGCCGATCCACTGGCTGTGGCTGGGGCTCTCCCACGGTAAACATGACCTAAGCTCCGTTGGCACAATACACCGTACGTCGGATCGAACTATGCTACTGGTAGTAGGCTCACTTTGCCGCGGGGCATGAGGAAGCGAAGGGCGTGCAATCTCGATCGGTCTTCAGTGCCGTGCCCGGCATGGTGCCAACGCGGGTCGCACCGCCGTCGAGCTGCTGTTTCTGTCGCTCGCCAGAGAGCGCGGATGGTGGATATGATGCGTCTAGAGTACGGCAGGGCGGCAGGGTGACAATTATCGCTGCCGGGCGTGGGCGTCTCATTCGTTCGCAACGGGCATCGAGGTGAGGTGCAGGTGGATGCGGCTGTGCGCACGGAGCGCCCAGGCCCAGGGCCCATCCATCACCGATTGAAGGAGCCATCGGGGCAACAATCACATCCATGGCGCACAGTCAGTCTCGCATGGGCGATAGGGTCCAAATCTGGCGATGGGGGAGCAAGTGAACGAGGCCCATCGACGATGCGCGGCTTGGTCTGGCCTCGACACGCCACGCGATGCGTTCGTTCCCTCTCAGGCACCTCGATCTCCGTGACCTTTCTTGGCGGCGTCGAAATCGAGCACTTCGCCATCCTTGCCCACAGCGAGATCGATAATCATCATGGCTCCACGCTCGCAACAAAGTCAAAGGCCCGGCTCCTCAGACCCTCTGCGCCCGCCAGCACCGCCGTCCACGCCCCCCGCCCACCGCTCCCTACACCTGCACCCGTTCCTCTGCCTCCACCACCTCTACCAGACGAATACTGCACGATCCAAACTCGTGCTCCCTCAGTATCCCATAGTTTTCGACTTCCGACCACGCCGGCAAGTGCCCTTCCGCGCTTTAGCCAACCGCGTGGCGTCCGGCCCTCAGTCCCCACATACCAGCACCCGCCAGCATTCCGCTATAGACCCTCACGCCCACATGGGGAACCTCCTGTACGCTTAACTTGTCACCACACGCTACCCATTATGGACGACCCTCCAGGCACCGTCCCAAAGGCTGTCACGAGCCATCCGCGCCGCGCGCCCGCCTACAAGTCGGTCTCACTGCGACACAGCCCGCCACCCAAGACGACAGCAACACGTCCCAAGGAGCAAACCACCAGCCGGAGCTCGCCAACCCTCGCCAGCGACAAAGCCAATCCGCCCTCGAGCGTGTCGCCACAGCTCCTCTCGAACAAGAACAGCTCGGGAGAGAGCAGTGACGCCGGCCAATGGTTCGAGAAGACAAACAACAACGCCAAACAGAGCAAGTCCAGTTTTGTCGACAGTAGGTCCTATCTTGAATCCTCGTCGGCACCAGACGTGTTGCTGACAGCTGCGTTGTAGACGAGCCACCCTTCTTCCTCCGAAACTCATCCTCATCCGACACCCCACCAGAACACTCCCATTCCAATGTCGCAAACTCTGCGATCCCATACCGACCTAGCCTGGGCCACCTGGGCACCGACGGCAGCAGTACCGAGGATTTCCGGAGTGTCATCGATGACCTCACCGTAGCCAACAAGAGACTCAAACAGAGACTCAAGAAGTACGAAAAGCTCTACGATGCTCATCTGCAAGAAGAGAAGTTGTTCGAGGTCAGGTTTCACGGCCTTCCTGATCACAAGAAGAAGGAGCTGGAAGAAACACTACGGAAATTTGCCTCTGAGCTTGACGATGGGACAGGCAACGACTACGCGCAGATTGCAAACACATACACTCCGGCACTCGACACCCACAACACCACCGACTCGTCGACATCACGGTTTGCCGAATCAGGTTATGCTTCCCTATCGGCATCTGGTCAGAACTCGGCGGGTACATCCAACCAAGAAAAGGACCGTAAGATGACTCGATCCGCATACAGCCGCCAGCAACAAAGCATTCAGTCATTCCTCCACGACATCCCAATGGGACTGATACCAAATCCCAGGAGTATCCCAATGACTGAAAAATCCAAGAAGAAGATGGTCGTCCGGCGCTTGGAGCAAATATTCGCTGGCAAGCGATCAGCGCCTGGGTCCCATCCACAGCCAATGCAACAACAAGAGGTTGCCCAGTCAGCTGCAACGGCAGACCGTGAACAACGTGAAGCAACTGGCCAACACTTCAGGCCTGAAGGTCAGCGCGAAGCCCGAATCATGGCTGATCGCGGTGCGGTCGACGAAGATGACGTCAACCAGAGTGAGGTCATCCAAGGATTGCGGCCTGCTTTGCACATTGAGGAACACGATTTCGCTGGATCAGGCTCCTCTCCCGACCAACGACCTACCCGCCCACTGGACCTAGATCCTCACCGTGCTCAAATACCGCACGACAACATGAGCTATATCCGCCATCTTGGTTTTAGCCCGCCAGACATGAACTCCGGCGAAGCACCACTTGGCCATGGCTGGATATACCTCAATCTGCTCATCAACATGGCTCAATTACACACCCTCAACGTTACCCCTGAATTTGTCAAGGACGCACTGCAAGAGTACAGCAACCACCTCGAGATATCTCGTGATGGTCGCAAGATTCGATGGAAAGGCGGTCGTGAGGTTACCCAACACAGTGGCGAAAGCTCCTCAGAGCACTACAGCAGCTTCTCGCCCAACGAGGCGGGATCCTTGTCGCCATTTAAGCGCATGAAGACCGGAACCAGCGGCAGCGGCAGTGATCCTACCAGCTCGGAGCAGGCAAGGCGACTGGCTCGTTATCAGCGCGAAAAAGAACAGAGCAAGTTTGCTTATAAGCCACTCTTTTTCCACAAGGAAGATTCTGACAACGAGGATGACTTTTATGGCTTTGACGCTGATTCGTCAGCAAACTACTCTCACCAGCCACAGCAGACAGGCAACTCTTCAGGCTTCAGCAGCTCAGTCATGCAGAGCTCTTCATCTCGGCCAAGGAACCGTGAGAACGGTCCCATGATTTTCTACACCAAAGCCAAGTTTTGCACTGATCTTAGCGGCGACAACAACGGGGCTTTCTTTACAATGCCCGGCAAATATCAGCCCATTACTAACCAGCCCTTGGGTGCGAAATCGAGCCCTCAATTGCGGGCCGATGCGGCTGCTGAACTTCCTGAGCCAAGAGGCCCTCTGGACACTTTCGTCATGGAGACTGAGTCGAACAATGGGTCTCGCACCGTCTCTAGTGGAGAGGACATGGGCTTCTCGCCAGAGTCCCTCGGAGACAGCAGTGGGAACAACAGTCCAGAAATCATCGACTTTGAGGCTTCTGGTGTTGGTGGCGTACAGCCCGAGGACAATTTCTCCATCCATGTTCGCCGCTCGCAGATACCAATAATGCCGTCCCACGTTGCCGCCAGCCGTCGTACAAGCTTCTATCCCAAAGCCATTCAGGAGGCACTTCGCTCCGAGCATGCACCCATGGAAGTCGACTCTCCACGTCCGAGCCCTCAGCGCGTTATTCACGAGAAGATTATTTCGGCATCGCGCAAGGACCTACCCAACTCTACTCTCCCCCCAGCCTCCTTCCTTCCCTTCGACTCCTGTTCCTCTGGCGATGTCGATTCTGAATTTGCATCCGACGCCTCCTCGGAACCTGACTCCGACTCATCTGATTGCCCGGCCACGGCCATGCAAATTCTCAACATTGCTCCTGCTCGCACAGACGAATCAGTCATGTCGGAATCTGATTACGAAGACAGTGACGATGGCAGTGTCGACCTACTCGCCACTGCTCGCCAGCAAAACCCAAATGCTGTTCGTGCGAGTGAGCGTGAGTATGACGCCGCGCTAGCGGATCGTCTTGCTGAAGAGATACCTGCTGGCAGCTCGGCGGCGACGGCAGGTGGCGGCAGTGGATTCAACAGCCCTGTTGATGGTGCTCGCGATAACTCACAGCGGGAAAACCTAGTCAGCAGGCAAAGCGCATCGAGCAGCATGGCTTCTGGTCCTGCAAGACTGAAGCGTGCTAGGACAAGCGATTCGACGAACCCCCAACCGACGAAGAGCCCGAAGACCAGAAAGGCAGAGATATAAGCTCAGCTTTGCACGAGCTTTGCTACAACAATTTGATTACAACACCATTGGGAGTTGAGGACATCTGGAGTGGAAGCGCATTTGATTTTCTTCATTCATGATTCTGCGTCTTTGATACCCCCATCTTTCTCTTTTTCTTTGGAAACAGTTAGCATTTGTATGCCGCTGGCGATCTGCGGTGGTTACAGCTAGATACACGAATAAGAACTGTTTCGACACTTCAAGTCCCGTCTACTTGCAGGTGTCCTTACAGATAGTGAGCTCCTTGACTATGTTACTAACATCAGGATCTTGTTCAAAATCAGTCAGAGTTGCATATGTGAGCCTTTGAGACTCATCGAGACAGTGTTGAAAGATTGCCAAGTGTTCTGCAGACAACTACCCCAACGGGTTAACTCCCTGAGTTGAAGCCTCCCAATCATTGTACTCAGTACGCAATCGCCATGGGGTCTTAGCCCAAAAACTGCGTGTGGAGCCGGTATCCATTGCCATACATCGGGAATAGCTCGGCGCGTCAAGCTTGCACCAACGGTACGTCATCGTCGCCGATTGCCCGTCTTACCCGCATGCACCCGTCCTTTTCAGCCCTACATAAAAAGTTCCGTATAGCAGGAAAACAAACGTTTCCAACTATATTGGGCGTCTTCTCAGGTGGTAGTCATGCTGTCGAGTCGCGTATCTCAATTGCCCTCGGGCGTCAGGGAATTGGTGTCTGCAAATACCAGAACAGCGTTACCATTATGTCGGATTGGCAGTTTGAGAACTGGAAAGAGCGTGGATCAGAGGAGACTGATTACGATGGAGCAATTGAATAAAGGCAAAGATAGTATGTATTACAGATTGCTAAACACAACATCGTTCACTTCATGCTCGATGCTACAAGCAACTAGAAGCTAATTAACACATTCAGATCGAGAGCGCGTAATCGTTCTAGGATCAGGCTGGGCCGGCTTCACCGTCGCGCGCTCTCTCGACTCCTCAAAATACCAAACTGTAGTCGTCTCTCCACGGTCCTACTTTGCCTTCACCCCTCTTCTTGCATCTACGGCTGTCGGAACGCTGGAATTCAGGACTGCCCTGGAACCCGTCCGGAGTCGAAGAACTAATGTAGAATTCATGCAGGGCTGGGCCGACGATGTGGATTTCAAGAACCGGACTATTACCGTAGAGGAGGCAGTCGATGACCCTAGACAAGGCGTGGCGCTGACGACAGATCGGCATGCGGGAAAAAGTGCGGAACAGAGGGCTATAGAGAGGAAGAAGGAGACAAAGGAGGGGAAGATGTTTGAGCTGAGCTATGACAAGTTGATCGTTACAGTGGGCTGCTATAGCCAGACGTTTGGCACACCGGGCGTCAAGGAACACGCATTCTTCCTCAAAGACGTCGGCGATGCACGTAGGATCCGGAACCGCGTTCTAGCCTGCTTCGAAGGCGCTGCTCTACCCACTACTCCCGTAGACATGAAGCGACAGCTACTAAACTTCGCTGTTGTAGGTGGTGGACCAACCGGCATCGAGTTCAGCGCTGAACTCTACGACCTTATCAACGAAGATATGAGAAAGCTCTACCCGGAACTCATCCAGTACCACAAGATCACCGTGTATGACGTAGCAGAAAAGGTACTCCCTATGTTCGACAAGAAGCTAGCCGATTACGCCATGCAAAAGTTCAAGCGTGAGGGCATCGACATCAAGACGAGCCATCACGTCGAGGAGCTGCGTGTCGGCGCACCTGTTGAGATAAGTAACTCTGAGACGGTAGAAGACTCCCATTTATACACTCTCAAGGTGAAGGAGCAGGGCGAGATTGGTGTTGGAATGTGTGTATGGAGTAAGTCTCTTTTCCTAAGCTACTGTTTGATTCTACACTAACCCACAAACCAGGCACGGGTCTCATGCAAAACCCCTTTGTCCACAACGCCCTCTCCAGCGTGCGAGAAGCCCCCACCAACCTCATCCTGCCCTCTTCCTCTTCCTCTTCCTCCACCCCCTCCTCCACCGTGAAATGGATTGTAAAAAAAGACCCAAAGTCCGGCTCCATCATTACCGACGACCATCTGCGAGTCAAACTTGTTCCCGCCTCGTCTTCTTCCTCTTCCTCTACAGAAGGAACCGACCATCCGTCCCAACCACAGATTGAAGCCATCCATCCAGACGTCTTCGCCCTCGGTGACTGCGGCATCATCGAATCCACCAGCTACCCAGCCACCGCCCAAGTCGCCAGCCAAAAAGCCTTTTGGCTCTCTAAACAACTCAATTCTTCGTCTTCCCTCTCGGCCACCAAAAAGGGCTTCACGTTCCGCGACCTCGGCACGCTGGCTTACATTGGAAATTGGAATGCGTTGTTCCAGGGAGGAGGCAAGTGGGGTGGGAGGCTGCAGGGGTACGTGGCGTGGATTATTTGGCGGGGTGCATATATTACGAGGACGGTGAGCTGGAGAAACAAGGTGTTGGTGCCGGTGTACTGGGTGGTGAATTGGCTGTTTGGGAGGGATACTAGTCGGTTTTAGAGGGGTTGGGGTTTGGCAGTTGACGGTAGGGATATGGGAGACCTCTTGCTAGATATTTGTAAGATAGTAAGGAGGAGTGGTTCGAGTTTCTTTCTGACGGGGGTTGTTTGTCCTACCAGGACTTCTAATGTTCATACTTGACTAGTTTCAAACATAAGAATGTTTCCCATTTTTCGCTAATACCAAGACAGAGAATGTATATCTCCAGGCAAATTAGACAAACCAAGCCTGAAATGAAATAAAAATCAAGCAAATCTAACATTGGGTATCGATATCTTATCCTTATCCTCATCCACAAACATATTCTTTACTAAAAAAAAGGAGGTCCTTCCGCACCCTCACCTCCCCTTCCCCTGCTGCCCTTCCAAATACCCCAGCACATCCCCCGCCCTCTCCAGTCGTGCCCTCGTCTCAGGCAACCCCTTGTTCAACCTCTGCAACCCCTGCACCGCCCTCTCCCAATTCCTCTCCACCTCAGCTTGCCTCTCCAACCCCTTTACACGCATCAACTCAGTCTCCTCACCATCCAGCACCTGCTGCTGCTGCTGCTGCTGCTCCCACGCGGCCTCCATCTCCCGCCCATCTTTCTCCCACCTCTGCACAAACCCCTCTGCCGCCTTCCTCCCCGTCTCCCTCCTATGCGCACTAATCTTAGCCACCAGCGCATCTCTCCTCGCCACCGCCGCACCCAGCTGCGCCCGCAGTTTATCATCAAACGCCTCAAACTCCTCCTTCTCTACTATCGAGGACTCTTCGCCGCTTTCCATCTCATCCGCAACATCGATTCCGTTTATGCTAATGTTCTGCCGCATGCCCTGGAGCACCTGTGCGACGAATGCATCGACGAGGGTTTCGACGTTGCGGCGGAGGTCGTCGGGCTCGTTTGCTGCGGCGGCGCCGTTGGTGCCGTTGGACGACGAGGGGACGGGAGGTAAGTGCAAGTCTAGTTTCTGGGCTGCGGCCGCGCGCACGAGTGAGGTGAGGTAGCTGAGGTCCGAGGGGGATTGGAGTTCGATTTTGCGGTGTTGGGGGTCCATGGTTTATGTATATGTATGGGTATATATCTGGCGGAGATGTTTTTCAGGTGGACGTGTGAAGAGGAAAGGGGACACTGTTGTTTCGATGGATTCAAACCCCTCTTCCCCAGTAACCGTGTGAGAATTCTTTATTTTTTTTAAAGGCGATCCGGCGTCTTGGTAGCACTCTCGTTGAGAACCGCTGGCAGTGGTGGTAAGTTGTACAGTCGCAGATTTTGTTTTGGTGTTTGTGTTGTTTGCGACGCGGAACATGCAACAAGGCAACGCGCGCAGCAGTGCCCGCTCTAATCGATAAGGCCCTATCGGAGCCGAGGTGTGGGGCCAGTGCACCCGCGCCGCAACCACCCGCGAGCATGCGATAGCATAGCGGGCGCAATGAAGACGTCAATGAAGAATATAGTTATGTAGAGTTTATTTCATTTCTGAGTATATAGACATGTTTGCTGGTTCAATGAGCGCCTTATGAGTGGCGAGTAAAGCATCCCAAACGCCGCGACCCAGTTCCTAGTACTATACATCCCAAACGCCCTGAACAGTGCCAAACGCCCTCCCATCCCATATGGACATGACTTCAATACCACGTTATAAAAATAGAGTGCCGAGGCACGTATATATCACAACCAGCCCCATGATCGTGTCCAACCCCAAACCTCTCCATGTGTCCGAGCGCAGCCCCATGGGGCACCACGCCGACACACAGGCAAGCAACCGGTCGTCTACGAGGGAAACATATTCTTAATCTCCTCGTCCGTAAGTATAATATCCTGAACGGGATCTTGGCGGCACTCGAGGTCGTCAAAGTGGTAATCGGCGTACGAGGGGAGAAAGATCTCTGTTACATGAGCAGTTAGCATTGCATCCCGCATCAGGATCCCTTCGCTACACCCGCTCTTCTACAAACCCTGAATCGGGGGAAGAAGGAGAGACAGCAAGCAGACGTACCCTGATTCCAATCGAATCCCTGGCTGGCCTTCACACAAGTAATCTGGGAACCCCGCGCTGTTAGCCGGTTTGCTTTCCTTAAGAGAGAGACAAGTACTATAGTCAGAACAGACATACCAAGCGAGGACACTCCTCCTCTCCCACGTTAATAACTGTATGCTCTGCCTTGGAGAAGGTCGCACTCATCAGACTCTGCCTCCGTCCCGACAAGACACTTGCCGACTGCGGGCTACTCGACGTCGACTGTGGGCTTCCGGTGCCATATCGGCTGTACGAGAAGCGGTTCTCAGTCGGGGTGAAGTGGTAGTTTCGAGCATTGTCGCTGTAGCTGGGTGTGGTGGGCGTGGATGACGATGACGAAGACGAATCCACCGAGTTGCGAGAGAGAGTAGTACTACTAGCAGGGAGCTTGCCCTTGCGCCGGGGGATAGCAATGGCGTTGGAGGATGACGAAGACATGGTTGCAATCCGTTAACACCGTTAAGTAGCAATGGACTATTCAAGGAGACACTCGAGGTATACGTAGAATCATGGAGAGAGCAAGAAAGAGAGAGAGTGTGTGT
>JAODYC010000091.1:0-44153 GCA_026262405.1 Curvularia hawaiiensis
TTAGGACATACTCTTAATAAGTAGAAGGTTTAAAGAGACTCTACTTAAAGAATGAATATCTTAAATAATAGTATAAGTATCTAGATTAGTTTTAAAGAAACTTAGAATTAGGCGTAGCTTTTATAATTTACGCTATAATATTATCCTAAAGACTATTACTAGCTAAAATAAGATATTTAATATTTTTTAATAGTATAAGTAAGACTAGATAGTTTAGTATTAGTAGTAGTATTACTTAGAGATATATACAAGTACTTAAAATACTAAATAAGTCTTAATTTAGTAGATATTTATTTCTCTTATATAAAACAATATTGAAAATATATAATAGCTATTTAGAAGTATTTATACTTATACTAGTAAGTATAGATCTAACTTAGATCTATTTATATTAATTCTAGATCTTTTCTAATTATATAAGTTAAATAGATGTCTTTTTACTATGTCGTTATAATTATAATAGTTAAATAAAATACGTTCTCTTAGTTTTATCCTAAAGTCTATTATAAAGCTACTATACTAATAAACTATAGTAAATTTAAATCTTTTTTACTTTAAAGTTACTTATAACTTAGCTAAGTAGACTACACTTAGCTCTACTTCTACTTCTATCTAACTTCTTAGTAACTTAGCCTTACTCTAGCCCGAGTGCTAAGTAAYCTAGCCCTACYCYARCCYWAGTCTYTATAGCCCTAAGCCCTACCCTAACCCGAGCTAGGTGCCCTCTACCCGTTTACTAGTCTACTTCTAACCTCTTACTTGTAACACTCTACACTCTGTCTATACCCTAGTCTTAGTAGCTTACAGTAGATCTACCTCTACCTCTATCTAAGTGTTAATAAGTCTCTACCTCTATCCCACCTCCACCAACTTGCCACTTTACACGCAGGTAAGATTACTAGCATTGTCGCAATATTGTTCAAGTCTTCGACGGAGGACAATAGATCTCTCCATCTATCATCATGCTGCCAATACCTGAGGAGCCTATTGTTGAGCACGTGTCGAGCCCCAAAGCACATAACATCTTGCTATCAGATTGTAGATAGCACTTGTATGATACATAGCTTTCTTAGGCTTAGTCTTCTCGACGGTGTCTTTCAGGATCAGCCAGTTCTTTGTGATCTTAGGGTAGATCGCATACAAACATACCACCAACGCCGAAGATGTACCGCGCTTCTAAAGGCTTGATCAACATGACCCAGGACTCTTGTGTTAAGACTTAGAGCACAACAATTCTTGCAACTGCAAAATCAAGGTCAGGGAGCTGGTGCAATAGTCAATCTTTCGCTGTTCCCAGGCCGCATGATCTTCGCTCTTCATATGGAGAATAGGTGCTTATTTCTACACTTCATCATGTACATGTTGAAACGGCTGCCTGAGGAGAAAGAAACTACCTCTCAGTTGCTTCAGGACCTCTGACTGATAATGAGAAGTTCTTTGTACCCTGTCATGAACTGTTTTGTAAAATCAACTCATCTCTTATTGGCAGACTCGTGATCAAGTTTTTTTATTGACATAGTGGTGCTTGGGGTTTCGGGAAAATTTTACGACAGAAAACTCCAAGACATGTAAGCAATGAGGTTGGGGGTAAGCTTGCTTCGATCTCGACCTTTCTTTCGCAGGGGTGCATTTCAAGAAGCCTGTTGTTGCTCTCCCGTTCCCTTTACGGCATCTCTTCCTTTATAACAAATCTGACATCGAATTTCTACTTCAAATGAGGGCTTGTCTTCCAATTCAACAAATAAAAGCCTGTTAATATTCATACGCCAAGCGCATGAAGGGATGTTGAGGTCTGCATTCACCAGCTTTATCACGCACTGGCTTGAGAAGCCAGTTGCTAAAGCAGAGCCTGCCTGCATGCAATCTTCTATCCAGGTGGGCTTGCGTATACACTATCTTTCGTCTTGCTATTGTGTCCTCAATTACCTCATACTATATCAAAATATTGATCCCGTAGATTTAACGACTGTGAGATCCGTACAATGTGGTAAGGCCTTGGTCAGCAATTGAGGATACATAAGTCTCCTACCAAGGTGTCACTTGGTAAGCCTCAGTTGTAATATTCAGAGCTATGGAAATGCCAGCCCTAGCGGCTGTGTGCATGGTCTCTATGTGTGGAGCATCTAGATCTCAACCCGTTGCTTCCCATCTTTTTGTCAGCAGCACAATAGGTCTGTGCATTGAAGGGGTCCATTCTTGCCCCTTTCCAAGCTCGAGCACGTTAGGATACCCTCTGCAGCGCTTAACATAGCCACAGAGCTTGATACAGGAGAGGGTAAGACTACTGCACTAATGAAAAGTCAATCAACCACTATATGCGGCGTCTAAGACGGAAATAGCTTAGAGTTTTCCATTAAATGAGATTTAACTGCCACTCCAAACAACTGCCGATTTACTGCCGTTGATCGCCGATCGCCGTTTGCTCCCGCTCAACGGGGACTGAACATGCCAGACAAGACAAGGACCTTTTGGTCTTGATACAGGGATGCTCCTCCGAGATTCTATTGGTCTCTTACTTCTGCGGCTTAATATAGTCCGACAAAAGATTTAGACCCTTTGGCAGTCCGAGAGGGCTAGTCACCCAAGGTTTCTGTGACCCCTAGGTTTGGCGACATCCATGTATGCACATGCACACATGTAGTCGCAAAGGGCAAAGGCTAAACAACCTACCAATAGTAAGCTATCTAACCTACCGACAATGCAGCCCCCTGTCTAGGGCCTAGACATCTAATCCCTATGCAGCTAGCACTATAATCTAATATCTCTAACTTAGTTTCATAACAGACTAGTAATGTAATTCAGCTAATTTAGTATAGTCTCTTAGTATCAAGCTTTTCTTCCTACTAAAAGACTTCCTAACGCGTTACTTACTTAATTATTTTATTTTACGACGCGTACAAACTACTCAAATCCCGCTAAGTATGTTACCTGCGTGCGAGAAAGACAACTCTGTATAGGTGGATGACGCGGTGGACGACGCGGTGGACAACTCGGTGGGTAGGTGGACAACTCAGTGGGTGGGTGGTAGATCACTATTTTGATGGCTGGACATCAGATTTACTCTCACATAGTGGCTACCTACTAGCTCTAACGATTACTAGCGCAAAGCTATACAATCATAAGATACAAAGGTTACTGCTAATGTTTTGGCTAAGCCCACTAGATAGGGAGCTATATCATCGTTAGGTGAAATAGCTTACTATCGGTAGGTTGTTTAGCCTTCGCCGTCGCAAAGGCAAAGCACGATGAATCATGGGGCACGGGGCCCTGTTTCATAAACATCAGGGAGAAAGCTGGTGATTAGATACCTGGTCAACTCTTTGCGTGCATCAATTACAGTCCTTTACCGAGATCCTTGTACTTCCTAGGATATAGGCTGTCTTGTATATATCATCCGACATTCACACGTTCGATACACTACACTGTATGTCCCGGCTGAGGTCTTCAACTAGGCAAGGCTATATATACCCGCATAATTTCATCGGCCGGGGTGCTTAGAAAGATTGATGCCCCAACCCTAGTAAAAATGAGAACTGTAACTGCAGCAGCAGCTGGAATTGGTAGAGAGCACTCGAAGAAAAACCATATATAGATGAAAGTTCATGGCGCATGTGAAGAGCCTCTGTTTCACTCCAACTTTCCACGTTTTCACTCTACTTCGAGAACTCTCCAAGTCTTTTGTAGCCCATTCTTTACTTTTATCGTATCACAACTATTTTTTAACCTGGAAGGATGGGAGCCCGTGCTATGATCCGGAAACCTCATCAAGTGTTCTCGCAAGCTAGGTCAGTTCGGGGGTTGGTAACTGTCGCTAACTACAAGGCTTCTACGATGCCACCCGGTCATAAAGCCACTGTTGGCCGTCTCCAGACGTTCGAGCTTCCTGGGT
Organism: Curvularia hawaiiensis; assembly: GCA_026262405.1. NCBI lineage: Eukaryota > Fungi > Ascomycota > Dothideomycetes > Pleosporales > Pleosporaceae > Curvularia > Curvularia hawaiiensis. The sequence continues at coordinate 3,890 of JAODYC010000091.1, forward strand.
CTTTGAGTGGCAGCGCGACGGACAAGGCTCTCGGCAAAAGCATGATTGATGCTTGGAGGAGAGATGGCATCTTTCAAATTTCCATGGATCCCATCAACCGGAAGCTTGCTGATGCAGCCTTTCTCTGCAGTAAAAGATTCTTTCGCATGGACTACAAGAGGAAGGCAGCTTGCCTAGATGATCAATCCTTTGCCGGGTACATTGCTTCGGGAGAAGAAATCACTGACAACATCGCTGACTACAGCGAGATCTTCACCGTCACCAAGGATCTCGCACTTTCTGATCCGCGCGTTCAGCAAAAGTGGCCGTCTCACGGCCCGTGCCCCTGGCCCTTTAGTCAGATGAAGACGATCATGCAGGCATACATGGACTACCTTGGGGAAAGCGGTGAAATGATGCTGCAACTTATTGCTTGGGGTCTCGATCTGAAAGAGGGTAATGCCCTGACCCGTTATACGCAAGACGGCTGGCACCATATGCGCATTTTGCGCTTTCCCGAGGTCAACAATGTCAATGGAAAGGGCAAAGCTGGCCGTGGCATTGGCTCTCATACCGACTATGGTCTCTTGGTGATTGCCGCTCAAGATGATGTTGGGGGTCTGTTCATCCGGCCTCCGATTGAGGGTGAGACCTACGCCAACTGGAAGGAAAGCACGGCTGGTAAGCACGAAGATGCTGAAGGCTGGGTTTACGTCACCCCTGTGCCAGACGTGTTCACTGTTTTCCCAGTAAGTTGCTTTGCCTCTGTTTTTATCAAAGTTACCAGTCCTGACCACCATTCCAGGGCGATGTGATGCAGTACATCACGAACTCCTACCTCCCGTCCACGCCCCACAAAGTTGGTCTCAATACCCGTGAGCGCTTCGCATTTGCCTACTTCCATGAACCCAACTTTTCCGCCGTCATGAAGCCGTTGCCCGGATTCCAGGCTGGTCAAGAACCTAGAGAGGGAATTCACTATGGAACCCACTTCACGAATATGTTCATGCGCAACTACCCAAAGAGAATGACCGCAGACCGAATGAGAGCTGAAGAAAGAATGGAAATGTTGAACTCGTCTAGTCTCCGCTGGAGTGACCCCCCAGCCATGGAGATTTCTAGTCTAGCCAGCACCGATCTTGTTCAGTCCATCCCTGCGCAAAGGGCCTCTATCTAGCATTTTGCTGCAAGCAATTGCTTCTGAACACTCTCTTTCCTATCCGCATCGGAGAAAGTAAAGTCCATGTCCTCCTGCGTCTCAAATTCGCATTTTCTCATGTGCATATTCTTGCTTAAAATAATGTATTAGACGGACTTTTGGTTTTTGAAGCTTCTACATCGTATTCCAGACTACATCTGCTTCAATTGATGGTACGCTGGGCTTGAGAGTTAGGACTCGACTTTCTATAAATGGTCTCCAGCTTATAGTAATGATTACTTCGGCCCGCATCTGCTGTAACAGTATCATTACTGCCATGTGTACGGAGTGAAGATCAAAATTTTCGCCATCCTACTAATGGCCATCCGTCTAGCACCCGGCATTTGTTCAAGCTTCCGACCATGCCTTACAATCAAAGATAGTCTCCACAAGACTCCTTTACCTGACCGATCGTCTATGATGACTGCCGCTCTACAGCCGCAAAACCAAAGAGGTCGTTCCTTCCGCGATCCGCAATTAGGAGATTGTAGTTCAAGATGTCTGTAAGAAGGCAACAGCAAGATCCATGGTATGCATCGATTGTTGTGTAACAAAAACATATATTTATTCATCAAGGATAAGAGGAGTTGCTATCATTACATGTAAGAGGCAACTTTCTTTCTGCCTCTCATCTCGCCGGCTTTCCTCCTTCTTCCTTGAGTTGTCGAGCTCCCCGGGTTCGCCTCCCTCCACCAGGCGAGAGGGCTGATCTTGGCATGCCATCCGCACTCGTCCTGCAATCTGAACATCGCGCTGATTCTAAGTATCTCTTTTGTCGCTGTGATGGGCGCATAGTCACCTGGTGCAAAAAATTCGCGTTCAGAATCGCCTCGAAGTGCAGGACTGAGTCATGAGAAGAAGTACTTTGATTCCCGAAGACGAGAAACATCCCAGCCACCTTTCTTCGGAATTTGAGGGAAGGTCAAGGGAACCCAGACCTGAATTGTGGTTACGTCAGCAGCAACACGGGAGGCTGGCTTTTTCTTGCCATGAAGACCACCGCTTTGGGGATCTTTTGCAAGGTCTTCCGCATCGTTGTCAACAACGTCAATGGTCGATTCGGTGGTGGTAACCGCCTCTGCTTCTCCGCCTAGAACCTTGTCCCTGATTTCTGTTTGCCGTTCTGCAAATTTCTTCTCTTTGGTTTCACCAAGGAGTTGGAGACGGAACGAATGTAGCGCCTTTGGATCCTTGTTCCTAAGCCAAATGCTAGTCGGTGTTTCCATCTCCTCACCCTGTTTTCTTTCATTTGGGTCTTCGCTCTGTAACAGTTGTTGCCGCTTCGCCTCAAGCGCAACCTCTTCGAATGTAGCCTCTCGGGTCGATCCCCCAGCTTTCAGCGCCTTGCCTTCGTTCTTCCGACGTTCTATTCTCCATCTGGTAATATTTCGAGCCGCCTCTGAGTTGTTGATGAGATTAGCTCTGTACATGGCTCCTGCATAACGGGCCGAGAACTCGGCAGCAAGGCGGCCGATGATGTCTTCGGTGTGCATGCGCACGAACGCATCACGAAGAATGACATTCAGGTTAGGGATATCGGACGCGTGCGTCCAGAAACTGTCGTGCACTGCCGCGAAATCAAGGCCCATCTCATGAGCCTTCAGAGCTGATAGAGTCATGTGTGTGGCGTCGAGAGAATGAATGAAGTTCGGAGGAAACGCTTGCAGCTGCTTGCGCTTGTCCACCTCATCCTGTTGCGACTTCTTCGTGACGGTGATATCCTGTATCTTTGTTCTAATCTTCTGAACACTGTCTTTCCTGTAAGGCTGCACAATGGGCATCTTGAGAGGGGTGGTCCAGATGATGCTGGTCTTGAACTTCTCAAGGTTCTTGTTTAGCTTATTGACTTGGAGGGCAGTGATCTTCTTCGGTGTAGCAAACTTCGGATCGTATAGCGCTTTGGCGGGATCCATTCCCTCGGATCTTTCTTGAATTCGTTTGATCTGTTCAGCGGAAATTGATGTCGTGATACGATCACCACATTCGCCTAACCAGTATTGGATCTCCTGCGCGCCATTGAAGATTTTTCCCAAGGCTTCGAAAATCTTTTGCGCAACGTACAATGCAACATGTCCCAGCGACCTAACCTTGTCCGAAGGCTGGAAGTGAGGAAAGATACTGCGCAGCTCATCCTGAACCTGCTGTTTGGCACCCATGAACGTGACACCATACACGTTCGTCATGACGGTCCGCTTCACAACCTTTCGTGAAATGTGGCCGTTGATGAAGGTGGCAGCAGGTAGCCCTTTGCTAGCATCTTGAGCAACCATCTCCTTCACAAGCTCTGCCACTCCGGTGTAAATGTCCTGTGGTCTATCCGAAGGTTCAAGGTTGACTTGACGAGCACCCGCATGATCACCACCCAAAGCGGCATAATGCTGCAGCCCATTGCAGGTTCCGTCTTGATGTACGGGTAGTTGCGATACAAAGCGAGTTGGGTCAGGCAGGTCGAAAGCATTCTTCAACTCGATACAGCATGCCAAACATTGCCATGGATCTTCGGCTTTAGTCCACCACCGCCGGCCTCCGAGTGGGTTGCTTGCTGAATCGTAGATCTCACTCATATTATCCATTGCAAACTGTTCCCGCTCTCGCAGGCTGGCCTTGTCGAAACCGTACAAGTTGGCAAGGTGGATCTTGAGCCACTGCAGACCGACAGCACCGAGCTCTTTACCATGCGCAAACTTGAGAAGTCCTCTTGCAACATCCGAACCAATGTGATTGAGGATAGGTGGCACTGGATATGCTCGACCCCGGAAATCCACACTGTGCGGGAAGTATATCTGTTTCTCATTGACGTATGCCCGGGCAGTCTCGAGTTGAAAATTCTGAAAGCACCGCTGGGAATGAAGACCACCAATAGTGTTCTCATACTCTTGTAGTGCCTTGTTCCATCGCGTTCGTTCTTGAAATGATGCATCGGCAGGAGGCTCTGCAGGACGCTCATAACTTGCGAGGGCATCTTCACCTACAAGCGAACCGATGCTCTCTCCAGCGTTCCAGGCACTGGCCATGACGTCGAAAACCGGGGCATTGATTTGCCAAGGGACTCGTCCAAGCACATCCAACCCAGCCATGACTTTGGACATGTCGCCATTCTCTATAGCCAGCTGAGCATAAGCCCGCTGAGCTATATCACCACCTTTTTGTCGAACAATCTTTTGTGGAACAGTGTAGTATCCACCATCTTCGAAACTTGTCCACGGCTTTGGTTCAACAACCATTGGCAGACGGACCGTCTGAATGCTGTGAACAGAATCTGTCCGCATCTTGGCCAAAAGTTCGTGATGTGGGACTATGAAGCCAAGCTTTTTGCCCTGGTGAAAACCGACCTGGTGATGGAAAGCAGCCATGTTACGAGACACAAGCTTGCCAGTTCTTGGGTCGCTGGCGGTCACAACAAGGGTGGCGGACTGGAGTAACTGTTCTATGCACATGGCACCAAGCTTTGTCCGGGCTGAAAGAGGCATGTCAGCTTTTTCAAATCTGAGCAAGTTGTTGTCCCCAGGTTGTGTTGCTGTTTTAGAAGATAGCGTAGGTCCCGATTTTAAGAGTGTGTTAACCAGATTCACGCGTGTTTGCTTCCGTTGCTTTTTGAGGAAGGCATCTCTACGAGTTTGAGATTCACTGTTAAGGTAGTCCTGGATATCGTTGCCCACAGCGATGGATAAAGCTGAGATCTTCAGGGCGGAACTGTCCTCGCCTTTGCTTTTGACAGAAGCTTGGGTGGCACGGGCGACCGTGATAGCTGCCAGCTTCTCAGGGCTGCATCGCTCGAGCCAGACTCCGTACTCGTGGGCGTCATCCCGATTTGTAGCCTTTGGAGGCTCTAATAATACCCGCCTGGCATGCTCAATGCGCTTCTTGAAGAGCGGTACGAGAGCAGTATACCAGCCATACATCATAGCCTGGATAGGTTTCGTGTTCATAACGCCATGGATGCCCATTTCTTGAAGTTTCTCGTCCTCAGCCTTCCACCTCTTGACCGCTGCATCGATGCCATCCTGTTCCATCTGTAGTTGTCTTGCGTAAGCATAGGCTTGATCCTTCTCTTCTTGGGTGCCATCCATGTCGTGTGGGTAAGGGACGCGCTCTCCATGGTCAAAAATGCTGAGAGCTTCCTTCAATGAGTCTAAACCCATGCCTTTCTGCTTGACAGGCTTGATTTCCTGAGCAGGATGCGATACCAAGCCGTGCGCGATGAGGTTGTTCCGACCGGCGGGTGTACTGACATGAAGATGCTGCACTTGCTCGACTGGGGGAGGCTCATTGAACGATTCCGGTTGCAGACGGATCAAAAGGTCCCACTCTTCATCGGAGAAGTCAGGCGAGGCGTTGATACCGTCGACAACGTGTTCGCCATGCTCACGAGCAGCTGTGATGTACTCCCGGACAGCGTCTTCTGCTGCGCCGTGCTCGAGGAAATGCATAGCAGAGCGTATCAGAGTGACAAATGTCTGAGCATTTGGTTGAACGCCTTGTCCCAGCATCTTTTTCTCATACCAGGTCCGGATTTTTTCCATTGCGGAGGCTTTGGCGTCCATTTGGCCCAAGTCCAACAGGGTCTGAAGATACACATTGTGGGCATCAATTACTTCGGGGGCGTCCGGGCGGTACAAAGACATGAGGCGATTGATGATTATAGAAGCACGATCTGTACGCCCGACCCGTAGACAGGCGTATAGGTTTTGGTGGAGTTCTGTCGGGTCGCTACCAACACCCGGAACAGCTCGAAGCTGTGGCGTGGTAGTCAAGGACTCATGTACAACCAGAGGATTGACAGTGTCCCACGGAGGGAGATGGGCGAGGTCGGCGCGGGGTCTTTGACTGCCAAAGACTTGGGAGAAGGGATTAAATGGCAGCGGCGAGGGAGGCGGGGGCTGTAATTCGGCCGTCGTGGCCAGGGAGCGTGTCTCATGGCGTGCTGATGGAGAGAGGGAAAGAGAAAGCGATAACCGTCGTTGTCGCCGCCGGGGTGTTGAGTCGTGTGCGCTGCGGCGTGCAGCAATGGAGGGTGTGTGTGAGTTTGCACGCGACAACGCAGGACATAGCCACGGCAGTGTCAGTTGGTCTGAAAGAGTTGTGGGCGTCGTAAAGGCATTTTTGCGCAGTTTTCGTCCGGCTGCGCGTGCAAGCATCGTGCCCAATGCCTACTGTATTCTTACAGCGTGTCTCGACGAGTGAGGGGGGTATCTAAACAGTATGAAGGAAGAAAGAAGAACAAGAACAGGAAGAAGGAAAAGGGACCCCGGATATGCTTCAACGCCAGAAGATGAATTGAGGTGATTGCGCACGCAGAGAAACGGCAAGAGATGGGCAGGCAAGCGGTGGCCGCTGTGGATGAAGATTCTCGACCCAAAAAATCTCCAGCCCTGTCGGCGTCATGGCGAATCCGGCAAGGCGCCGAGGGTTTCCGAGCCCCGCCGCCCCAGCTCTCTGCTCGCCACCACCTGCGCCACTTGAGCCACATACACGACACGCCAGAAGCCTCATATCGATAGAAAAACTAGCTTATATTCAAAGGACACATCTTCTTTGCCTACGCATCATCAGCCCCTGTCACAGCCCTCGTAGGTTTGACTTCTTTTGTAGATGTCGCCTTAGTCGGCAGCCCATCCACAAGCAGCTTCTCCAGCTGATCGTCAATCGGCGCATCAAACAGCTCCGTTTCCCGTGTCTCGTCTTCCTCCCAGTCCTCTTTGTTCTCGTTACCAAAACAAAACAAATCGCCTGCCTGGCCCTTGACCCTCTTTCTGTGCTTTCCTTTAATTGTCTCGCACCCGCCCACCTCTTTGCGAAATTGCTCAGCGTATGCCTGTGTAACGGTTGACACGTTGACAGGATCAATTTGTTGGCCGTTGTAGAGCAGCCACGGGAGGTGAGGAATCTCAGGAAGATCACCATCAAACGGAAGTATCTGATGAAGAGGTTGTGCATCCGTCTTAGCTTTTGCTTCTGCCCCTTTGGGCACGCCTGGCGGTGTCCCCGCACGCTGAAAAGCTTCATTCTGTTTTCTCGCGTGTGCTTCCTCATCGACACCTGCGAGTGATGCACTGAACTCCTCGGGGACCCGGTATAGTTCTTTGTGAACGGTGACCAACTCACTAGGCATCATCGCAGGATACAATACCGAGTAGCCTCGGGCCCGCATGAATTCAAGCATATACTCGGACCACGCAGGCAGTGTCTCCGACACCAGTTTCGGTCGGGACGTCCACTTTACGGAACCTCGATGCTTAACCACTCGATTGCTCAAGAATGAATGAAACTCAGCCCACTTTTCACCAAAGAATAACGTGGCGTGGCTGTTGGGAGCCTGCCACAGGAACGGCGCGCTCTTAGCCTTAGGGTAGAGCTTTTTGTACCGATCTGTATGCATGTCTCTGGTTGACGGAGGTTGGAGCTTCGCTTGATTATTTAAGAGCTTTGTCGGCAGCTCAAGGCTAATGCCCATCAGACCCCCACTGTCATGAGTGCCAAATGCGGAGTACTTGTATTCTAGCAGCGCATACTTGACAAAGTAGAAGAACTGTCGAGCAACGTGTGTTTGTGCAGAAAGCAGAAGCATATGCGAATTGGTGGAGCTTGCGGGGTAGAAAAGCTCAAGGAAGCGTATAGCCGATTCCTCCTGATTGTACGCGTGGTTCGCAATGCGCCGTCTGACAGTGAGCCCGCTTCCTGAGTAATGCTCGTTGCCACTGGGTGGCCACTTGAATTTCGTTATATATTCTTCCACAGATCTATCGAGCTCGGCCGGTAACTCGATGGTGATGTGTGGCGGTCTTAGGCCACTGTAGTCTGCGTCCTTGATTGACTTGAGTAACTGCAGTACACTTGAAGAGTATGGTGGCACCTGAATCAGGATATCGACAGTAGGGTCGTGCCAGCGCTTCAGTGATCCCGCGTCAAGTCGGGTAACCCATGTGAAGTCGTCCAGCCTATCTTTGGGCACTTCAATGAGAGCTGTGCGTAGCGTGTTTGTCTTGCTCCGCATGCCTCGAATGAAGAACTCGTCTTCTGATAATGCATCGTGGATGATGACAGCCTGAGGATGAAGGAAGTGATCGATGTGCGACAAGGCGCCTTTTACTGCGGACTCGGCACGTGAATCAGTGCTGTATCTGTAGACAGCATGTCAGCCCAGAGTGGTAAGCGCCTCGAGTGGTTGTGCTAGCTGGATGGACGTACTCTGCGTAGTCTGGTCGTGCATCGTGCCACAGAGCAGGGCACTCGGTTTTGTCTATGCCGTTAATCTCGAGCAAATCTTCCAAAGGTATCCCATCCCTTCCCATAAAAGCCACATGGACATGGTTCCTGTTCCATTTGGACATGTCGCATGCCATGGATAGTAGCACAGAGGCGCTCTTTAGAGTCGATATGGCAAAGAGTATGTTTCTGTTCTTCTTGTCGTAGCCACCCGTCGACGAGGCCGACGCTCGCAAACTGCTGGCGAGGCGAAAGAAGCGTATCTGTCCGTCATATGTATGGGGCGTAGGCTTGCCGTGGCCTGGCTTCTGTATGCCCTCAGGTGCCCCGGTGGGCTCATCTTCGGCTGCGCTTGGGCTCGTATACGTGGACGTTGTCGGTCGCCCCAGAGTTGACGGATATTGCTGTGGGGTGAAGTTGTCGTGGTCATCTGCAGTGTCATGGAACAGGTAGTATAGCAGCAAGAGGCCAGCCATGGCAAGCACTATCCTCCGCCGTCGCCAGCGAAAAGAGTGGCCCCATATGGACCAGCTCGACTTGCGCGCTGGCTTGAACCGATGATCATCGTCCTTCTTGCCCAGTTCCTCGTCGCCGGAGAGCATTGTCTTTCTGAACATAATGTCGCCTTCTACCTCGCAGAAGCGCCGATCATGATGTTGGAAGGGAACGTGTCGCGTGCACTCTAGGGGCCGAGTCGACAGCAGCCAGGTATAGGTAGGTAGGCCATGCGCGAGTGTGGGGAAATTTCGGGCAACAGGGCGGCGCAGATCGCGGTGCGTGTCATGCACAATGGGTTTGGGAGAAAGCAGTCTTTGCTGTCATTGACAAAAGTAAACTATGCACAAAGTTCCACGAGGCATCTTCAAGATGATTGGGCGACGTCCAAGAGTTCCGCCGCACATGCACCACCGCTGCAAATCGCAACGATTCCGCCCGCCAAGCCACGCATGCCCTCGATACCACCCACGGCTCAGCTCACGTCTTCTCGCGCTCGGCCAATCGTGCATCCGCCGCCTTCAATGCCTCACGCAGTATCCGCTCGTTCCGCGGCTTGAACACGACCTTGTAAGCTCGGCACATGGTCACGAGACTGGTAGGGTCGGAGCTACCTCGCACAGGATGCACGTCCACGTCCGAATCCGGGATGAGCTCGAAGCTGTTCAACATCCTCAAAAACACCAGGTACAGCTCCCGGTTAGCCAGCAGCGAGCCAGCGCACATCCTGTATCCTAGCCCGTAGCTGTGCAATGGCGCATCAGGCTGTTCAAGCCAGCGCTCTGGCCGGAACTCATCTGGATCACTCCAAACCTCGGGGTCTACGCAAGAGTCAGCATTGCACCTACAAGTGCACACTCGACACCACAGAACTGCTTACCCATGTTGCACGCCCAGGCGTTCAAGTATATCGTGCTACCCGCTGGGATGAGCTTGCCGTCGTACATCACATCCTTGACGGTTGCGCGCGGAAGGGCCAGTCGTAGAACGGTATAATATCGCAGACACTCTCGAACCAACGCCACAACGTATCCACACTTCTGGTCATCATAGGCATCGGCCAATGGCTCCTTCTCTGAATGGAATTTCCTGATCTCTTGAACTGCCTTGGCTTGGATATCAGGTCTTTGAGCGAGCAAGGCCACACTCCATTGGACCAACGTCGTGATCGTGTCTAGTCCTCCAGACAACATCGTCAAGCTAATCGATGTCAGCTCTTCTTTGCTCAGTGCCGCATCTTTGTCTTGGATAATGTTCGCTTGGATGCATGGCTTGTGAATGCCCTTCTCCATGCGTTCGTCTAGATCACGATTTAATTTGGTCAAGTAAACATCTCTGCGATTACGATACTCTTTTGCTGATCTGGTACCGAAGCTGAAGGGATTGAGTCTCAGTATGGGAATGTAATCCTGCAAATTTCCGGTGGTGCTGCGAAACTTTGATATCGCAGCCTCGACTTCACAAATCTCATGGAACATGGGGTCGTGTCGACTACTCATGCGTGTCCCCCAGTTGAGCGTCAAGGCAAGTGAGAGTGAGAGACGCTCTATCATGGGCATTGGATCCACACCGACAGTCCCGGAATTTCCCGATTCAAAGGCGTCTTTGATGAATTCTTTCGTCTCGAGGTCGAGATGGTCCACATATGTCGCGATAGAAGGCTTGTTCAATGCAGAGGCAGCGCCCTTCCTCCGTCGCTTGAGCGACTCACTGAATGGTGAAGTACCAATGGTCGTACCAGCAGTGTTCGAAAGCACCTATGCTATTCTCAGCAACGCATTACGATCCATGGACCAGCAAATACCACCTTGTGGAATGTCCAGAAAACAGGCCTTGAACTCAATGCTTGACTGTTGCCACCAAATAGCTTTCTCGCAGCCTCTGCGCTGTTCACCACAACCACTGGTTCGTTTCCCAGCTGAATTTGGTATACTGCACCAAACACCTTGCTCCATTCCCGATACTTCTCTGCTGCATTGTATTTTATATCTGGGATGTTTCCCACTAATGGCCAGTTTCTCGGTCCCTGGAGCCCTTTGATGCGCCGCGAATACCGTACGTATTCGTTGGTCAGGATATATAAGACGGGCGTAAGAATCGTCAGGAGCAGAAAAGATCGAAATGGATGGTTGGCGATTTGCAAAGACAGTACATCGAGAAAGGTGGAGATCAACATGATCGCTGGCGTATGTGGTTGATGTGAGTATCAACTGACATGGGAACGATGGTTTGCTTCACGACAAGGTTTTTCTCTACAGCAAGTGCAGCTAAATACTAAAGAAATACAGGCTATTCTTCCCATATACTACTTGCTGCGCAGGGATAATACCATAGAATTCCTAGCTGATGATGCCGGCTGGTGCGGGGAAGACGAGCCGTCCTCGCAGAGCGCGGAATTAGTGACAAAGTGCGGAATGACCGAGGAATGCAACGTGCGTTCTTCAATCACATCGAGTATCCTGCCACGGTAGTAAAGATTACGAATTTCGTGCAAAACAATAACCCCGCGTCATGTTTTCCTAACGGTCAGGCGCGTAGGTAGCTGGATCGTCCTTGTCCGCGACGACTCCCCACTTGCACATACGCCTCGTACTTGAGCCAGGGCTCTTTTAGGAGCCTACGTGCGGATTTATACGTATTAGATATTCGGAACGAGATAAAAGCCAGGCATTAGGTATCTTCATGGCCCCTTGAGTAGTGCAAATACACAAAACGCTACCCGAGGCAAAGCACATAAGAACTGATGACGATGGAAACGAATCTTCCACTCAGCAATGACCGATCTATCCCAGGATTGATATATCGTGCATATTTGAAGATTGTTTCGCCGCGTCTCTGGAGAAGCACATCTAAATCTCTTCCTTTGTTTATATCTGGCAGGCACTTCGACCACAGCAGCCCTATTCCATGCATGGCATCTAGATGCCAAATTCATCCCATTCCTATCCGCGAGCTTTACCCAGCCAATATACCAGAATGAGTCTCCCCTCACTCACTTTGTTCTCTTGTAATTGGACAGAGACATCTTCGGTTGAGAGCCTCTGTGGCGTGGTCGTGTCCAGCTTGATGCTAATGTGGACTCGGATAGGTTCTGTTTTCCCACCAGATAGCAGGGGCTCATGATCAGCATGCACAGTAAAATCGTAGCTCATGAGGTCCTGTTGACTGACGATACAGCTGTATGCCTGGGCAACTGCGCGTGATGTATGTGCCAAACGCCGTGTAGAGGCCTGACGGCGGTCGATGCGAACGCGTGGATAGATCACGAGTAATCGCCAACTTCAAGACTGACCAAGTCCGAGAACGGAGATTCAATACAGTAGTCACTCTATGCGTTTGCAAACACGATATAAATTGCTTCTCTTCACGATACATATACATTCACCTAGAAAAACAAGCCCTGCCATTGTCACTGAGTTCCATTCTTGAGCTCCTCTTTGTCAAACCTACTCCGCTCCTGTACAAAACGTGGTAATTTAACTATCGAAAGAGTACTGGGCACCACATGAACGAATCTTTGCGCTCTACGAGACTGTGCCTTGAGAATAATCCTAGCTCAAGAGACAAGCTCGCTAGACAACCACTCTACACTTCGAACTTTGATGACAGCCACAGTCATTTGGAGGAAGTAACACACAGCCTGAACGATTGGGAAGCTTTGCACAGACATCCTAATCGTCATCTCCTGATCTTTGGCGACGCAAATGAGATCGATCAATCTGACATGCCGAGCATCGGCGTTGATATCAACCAAGTCACAGCGCATGACCCTCCACCTCTGGGATATACGTTGCGGCCAACTCTTAGAACAGATGATGTTCAGCCACTCAATAACGGACCTGCCTTCTCTGTAGAAGAGCCGTGGACAGCTCCTACAATACTCAGTCAGCCGCCTGCATCACGGCCCAGCAGCGCACCTCCACAGACACCAAGCCAGTGTTATGGGCCATTCCTTGGTCGGTTCCCGAACTCAGAACACGCAAAGGTCTACCGACGTAACAAAATGCGGTTCGGTAGAATGCCTTGGAGAGACCCAGAGAGCGATCCAACCATCGCTGAAACTGAGAAGAACCGTGACTTCCATGTCGAGCGCATCTACAACGCTATGGTTAACGGGGATCTTGCTAGAGACAACGCCAACTCTACTGCATTGAAAAGATGGGTCTACGGAGCACACTATCAATCAGATCTTGTGGAGGCGTATGCTCACAAGGTGTTTGACTGCTTGCTTGAGCAGGTTAAGAAAGGGTTTCGTGGCTGGCACCAAAATGACTATGTAAACGATGAGCGAAAGGGCGATGATGACGATAAGGACATCGACTGCGCGGGCCGTTTGGGTAGGTAGTAGAAAGGTCGCAAGTACAAGAGACATGAGCTGATCCTGCAATGTTTAGACAACATCATTACTGCTCTACAGCAAGAGAAGTCCATATGCGAGAACGTCATGAGTTCCGCATGGCAGATACGCATGTTTGTGAATGCACCCAAGGCGTATGCCAAGCGTAAAGATCAGAATCGCGTGGGCAATAGCAAGCGGCCAAATACGAAAAGCAGTGAGGCAGCAGAATGTGAGCCACGTCCATTGAAGAGACCAAAAAATGCAGCTACCATGCGAAGCAAAACAGTACGGGGTGGTTCAACAACTCCTCAGCCTCGATTACAGGCAACCGCGACTTTTCAGCGACAGCATAAGCGACCGCACCAGCTAGTGAGCAATAGTCCTCTAGGCACGAATACGACGTCTGATATGCTTCCCATGGATCCGTCTCCCATTCCACGTGTGGGTCCCTCCAGCGAGCAAGGACATGCCAGCTTACTGTCACCGGCTTTGTCACCGCCAGTCCTTCAAACGTATCCGCAGCACAACTTCCAGCACGGCATGTCGATGCCCTCTGTACAGCAGCGACAGGCGTTATCACCGCCAAGTCCGTATAGGAACCTCCTCGAATCGAACAGTCCCAATACGATGCCTCCGGCAATAATAACTCCAAATCTCTTAGGCTGGCCCGTTGAACCTCACCTTGACTTTTCGCCCAGCACTTCTCCCCAATTGGAATTTACCGCCAATTCCGTCTCTGAACAACCACAGCATGATATCCAACATTTCTCTCCCTGCAATACTCTTAATTATTCGGACATGTTTGACAGTCAAGCAGAGGGGGGTGTAAGTCTGTTGGATGTGGGACTGGCTCCTTTGGGTGGAATGAATGAGGGTCTGCACGATGATTTCTTCGAGGGATTCTGGGACCCGCAGCAGACGGATGTACTGCAGGGTCCAGATGCCACAAAGTAGTAGTGTTTCTACTGATTTGGCATCCTTGGAGGCGTGGTGCATACTTTGTTAATATTTTGTATTGTCTTGGTTGCTGTTAGCGGTGCTTACCTGGACGTTTTGCTAGTTACACTTCTTCTTAGTTCGTCGATGTATTGGGGATATTTGTTTCTTAACGATGCTGATGATCTGTGTTCATTCTATTTGCATGCATACAATTATGCTCTAGGGGAGGGGCTTCTGCGTAGACCGAGCTACATTAAATTGGTCGGCAGAGGGACCTCGGCTAATTAGTACTTGATATGCTCATACTGTTATTATAGTGTCTTGATAGATGTATCTACATCCTGGAGTCGATTTTCAAGGGACTGTGGAATATGAAAGGTTCAGCGGGCAACGTTCGCAGGTATCTAATCCTCACTGCCTTGGGATACCAGGAGTCCCCAAAAAGACTATTGATGCAGAGAGCATATGGCTAGCAAGGTTGCGATCATTGTGCAACGTGTGCACAGGATTTTGGATCGTGGATACTAACGACTTCACTGTGGCAATTGAAAGCTTGAAAACTTGAGTTCTTTCACGACAAGGGTAGGAACATTTCACAGAAGATGTCTCAGCAAAAATAAGACCATTTACAGCTCCCACAGAACGCGGACAAATGTATCGTTGAAGTATATATCTACAGCAGAATGGAACAGCAAGGCCTCGCCTTTGAGAATTCTATGAAGCTTGGTATGATCCGCTTGTCATCATTTTCTAGCAGAAATTTAATCACGGAAAGCACGGGGGTGGACGCGTCCAGCAGCTACCATGCGGCGGAGCTTGTCAGCGGCACCGTTGCCGGCGTTGGCACGGAGCCAGGTGATGAAAGTGTCGATGGTGAAGGTCTCTGGGAGCTTTGAGCCAGAGCCGGAGCCGGAGCCAGTGTTGGAACCAGAACCAGTGTTGGAACCGGAGCCGGAGCCGCTAGGGGTGTCTTGTGGCACGGCAGGAGCGGGCGAGGGGGAAGGAGAATCAATTGGAGTAGTGGAGGTGCCGTTGCCAGAACCAGAACCGGAACCAGAGCCCATGGTAAAGTCGACGCAAGACTCGTAGGTCTGATTGATTTTCGGTGCGTCCCAGAACCACTGAAGGACACACTTGCCTTCTTCGGAGCACTCGGCGCTAACATCAGGCATCTCGAAGGAGAAATCGGTCCACTCCGGGTGTTGACTCATGGGAACGGAGGTCAGGGCGTACTCGTCCCAGCTAATGAGGGGCTTGCCGATGATCTTGTCGGTCGCAGTGTTAACAATGGAAACGTTGGCAACACCATCGTGAGGAGCACGGATCTCGACCTTCATGTTGACCTTCTCGCCAGGGGTGTAGGACTGGATCTCGGCATGGTCAGCGAAGGGTACACCCTTGCACTGCCACATGCGGCAGTCAGGGTGGCTGCCCTGAAGGTTCTGCTGGGAGCCCTGAACATTGCCGTAGCGGTCGGAGCTCTGAGTGTTGAAGACACCGTCACCGCAAGCAGCCTTGAGTCCATCACCGGGCATACGGGGAGGTGGCGAAGATACGAAACCGTGGCCAGCGACAGAAGAGGCGAAGCCTGCAACGGCGGCAGCGATAGTGAAGGACTTCATGGTGGAGATAGTTGTTGTTTTGCTGTAGAAGAGGGGAACGTAGGGTTGAGACAAGCGGAAGCCTAGCTTCTGTAAAAGAGAGTGAACAAGTTGGTTGGTTGAAGAACGAATGACAGGTCTCAGACCTAAGGCGGACAAAGGAGCTGTGAGTTGAAAGTGAAGAAACTGAAGTTTGATAGAACAAGTCAAGAAAGGAACATTGGTGACGCCTATATATAATGGGGCGGCGAGACGCTACACCCTTTTGCAAAATGGCATGTGGAGCTCAAGTGCTAATTAAACGTGCGAAACGGGATGCCGCCTGTTAGACTGGAGTTTGCACCGCAGTGGTCTTTGCTTCACAGCGAGGCGCCGTGCTGGCTCCCGTCGAGTCGGACTTGGCGTGGGCTCTGTAGTCATGCTTGTCTGCTTTTTCCACCAGTGAGAGGCGTTGCATGGGCTGATATGATCGGAGGTTTCCATAAGATGAACAGAGGCGTTCCCGCGACCGCGGACACCATGCATCTTGACAGCGTTGCGACCGGGGCCTTGGGTGCCGCTAGCCGCAGTCGGAAAGGCAAGCGAGGCGTCTCATCTAGTCGAAGCGCCCGCGTACCTGGGTTGAAACGGTCGCGAACGTGCATCTAGTTTCAAGTCGCCCGACGCTTATGCAAGGAGCCAACCGTCTATTAGTATTTGTGGCGCTGCCTATCTCCTTCGTCATAAGCACGGCTTACGCTCTCACCAGCTAGGCATATCTTCGCACTGTCTGTAGCAGTTTCCCGCGCTTACTTGGCCTCTCGTTTCTGCATCCTCATGGAGCGGCATTGCTGCGGAGTGGTCCTCGGGCTTAGTAACATCAAAGTATGGTGTCCAGTGTGAAGGATTGGCAGCATGATGAAAGCGCTTGGTACTTGCCGATACCTCGGAGATTGGTGGGGCCACTCAGTTCCTGCACTAGACGTCAACGCTGTCTTCCTTCGAGAACATGTGGAACAGCCAAGATAGCGTTGGAAGAATGCATGGCTGGCATGTGATCGCTGGCATCTTATGGAAAAGGTCCGAGTTGGACAAAAAGTGCATTGCGCTTCGCTGTTGGCGGTGGCGAGCTGAATCGTCTTACTTCGTATGATGATATGTGCTTTTAAGCGCGATACAAAGTAGCCACGATTTGCGGCAAGGGACCCACGGTATGATGTGGAAATGACAGCTCGGTAACACAAGCATTGTGGATTCGTACACCAAAGCTGATCTCCGTGAAAAGCCAAGGCAGCTAGAAGAACCTTACCCACAGAACATGCTTGGCTATGTGCGGAAACATACAAGCATGCCTAAGCCTTGAGTATTTTCAGGGTCACAGTTCGCATTCATATGATTGTACATACGTAGTACACGCATTCAAAGCACGAAACAAGCATTTCCATGGTACAGGGGCACATGGTGGGGCATGTGCCTGACAACAGCTCCTATGCGTGTTTCACATACACGGCTTTTCCAGTCTAGCAATCAGAAACAATAGTGTGCTGACAGCTCATGCTTCCAATACGAGGCCTAGTCTTCGCAGACTTGCCAAACAAGCCGCTCCATACTAGCCTCTTTTCGTCTCAACATATCCAATGCCTTCTGTGCCCGATCCAACAGCGTTGCTCCTTGTACAATCCGTTGTTTTTGCGGCGTGACGACACCGTTCTCGAGAAGGGTATACATGATGTCGGGCTGCAGGTGCTGTTTGAAGAACTCATTCTATTTGGCATTAGAAAATTGTGGGAGATGATGTCAAAGGGCTGCGTGATACGTACATCAGGGTAAAAGTGTGTCCTTACGCCTCTCACATCTACGCCCTCGTCCCAGTTGGCTGCGCTCGTCACGTCCATGTCGTATATCGGGTCTTCGGTCTCGCTCGAGTCGCGCACAATGACTGGCAGTAGAATAGCAACTTTTGCGCCTCGCTTGGCGATGCGAGATATGGGCTCAATGCTGCCGCTCCCGCTTCCAATACAATCCAGGATAAGTGGAATGTGTCCGCTCATACCTTGGATTGATGCAACTACGTCAGGGTCGTTATAGTCAAAGGTGGCTTTTGCACCCAGACTTCGCAGCTGTTCATGATGCTTGGTCGATGCTGTTACAAGAACGTTCTTGTACCCATAGTATTTCAGTATCTGGATAGCAAACTGACCCACTGATGAAGAACCGCCCCATATGAGGATAGCAGCATCAGCATGTGGCGGCTCATAATCGGCAGGCTTCGGCCATGGTGTCTGGAGGTCCAAGTCTTTGGTGATTGAGTGGAAGACGGTGACAAAATTGTTTGGCAAGGTAACAGCTTGTTCAAGGGTAAACCCTTTTGGCAACTAGTCGCAATCATGAGCGTGGCCTGGCCATGCGGCATAGAAGGTACTTACCTTTGCAAACTGCCATTCGTCTGCGGTGCAAAATTCTTGGTGCGACTTCTCCGCCTGGGTTCTCCAAGTGAATCCAAAAACTTTATCGCCGACCTTCAAGTGCTTGACGCCTGGTCCAATCTCTACAACCATTCCAGCAGTACCATCGCCCAACACTTGAGGGTGATTGACGAGCAAACCACCATCGTTCTGGTGTAAATCGAGCGGTGTGGATGCTGTCCACTCAACGCGAACTCGAATTTGGCCCTGACAAGGAGCAACAGTAGGTACCTGGATGATTGCAAGAGGGGCTTTGATGCCCACAGTCGCGACGGCCGAGTGTGTAGACATGGCGAGATGCAGGACGATGCAATGCTGTCAACGGAGTGTTGCAATAGAATCGTGATCTAATGAGAAAGTGTGCCTGATATAACATCTTTCGTCTGATCCTCTGCCTACCTTTATACTATGCTAGTGCGACTTGTATTGACTTTGGTCATTACAAATGCAGGTATGGCACTAGAGAATATTTCCATTTATGGAATAGACTGTCGCTCATCGAACGCACCAATCATACGGCGGTGGCGAGAAAGGTACACCACCATTGGTCGCTCCGCTGGTATCGTCTTGTGCCAAACGCCAGACGCTCAATTGCTTGGAAGAAGTTAATTTTTATTGCGCAATGTTCGATGCAATCGCCGAATACTTTGCTTTGCATCGATCGGCGGCCAAGGGACTGGAAAGTGGACTGTGTTTGCATTGTAAGCAGGATAAGGCATTCGAGTTTCAGGAACAAGCCAACAGCTTAGCATTAAGTGTAATCCCGGCCTACCGACCATGGATTCTCGGCTAGAGTTGGGCATCTCTAGGAATGAATCACATTAGAGCTGGTTGTGCTTCTCCCAAAAGGCGTGTGTCGCACAACATCCAAACTTGAATTGAGTGTGCTACTACTGAATCAGTACTGAGGCTGCATTCCAAATCGCAGAAATGAACGAAAATTCCTCTTGTCCTTTTCGAGGCTTTTTCATCTGGCTTTCTCTTCTCTTCCGTCCAAAGCTCCTCACATATAGAGCGAAAAACAAAACCAATATACGAAATCTCAGGTATGCATTTCAAGTATAAGTCCATGTGGACCGCCATCCTCGGCGCTGTAGTTGAGCTCAAACCAGTACACCTCCAAATCCTTTGTGTTGGCCGGACGAACGAAAAATTGGGCAACACTTCGCTTAGGGCACGGAAACCATGTATTCGCTATCTCGCTTACATTACTTGTCGACAAGACGTACGTGTCGTAGCTTTCGATGATCGCGGGCTTGTTGTTCCAGGTGGTAAGGCCATTAACGAGCTTTGGCTCGATGCGTGAGACGTCGATGGTAAAAGGAGCTTCGCCATTGAGATCAAACGGAGGATTTTTGACGGGGTTGGCGTTAATCAAGAATCGAAGGCGGCAGATGTTGGCGTTGTTGTTGGGCATATAGAAGCTTACGGCCGTCCACTGTTCATCACCAGTCTTGTTCTTCCTTGATCGTCAGATAATCTGGACGGACCTCAAGAGTGATTGTGGGAGAAGGGTCGTACGCTGTAGCTGACAGTGGCATCTGTTTGAGTAAAGAGTGCATTATCCGGTTGGGTTTTTTTAAGGGGGATCAACAATTCGGGATACTGTATGTTGATGAGTGCTGCACAAGCGGGTATAGTGAAGAAGAATGAAAGAAGAGCCGGGAGACGCATCTTGATTTGGGAAGAGAAAAAGTGTTGCAAATGATGAGACTACTGCTGAAGCTTCTGACGCGAGGCTTTTATGGGTTGCCGGTGGCGGTGCTATGAACGAGAAACCAGATATGTTGATTGAGGTAACATGGGCATAGTCGCATGACAGTCGCATTGTACAATATATTCCAGCTCCATTGTAATGCGGCATGCCTAGTGTTGCTCTCAGTGATGATGTCACGGGGTACAGTGGGACAGTTATGCGCATGCACGCAAGTCTGAAAGCACTTGTCGAAAACCACAAACACTCGTACGACGAAAGGGCCATTTCACTGGAGAGCTCTGATGTAAGGAGCGATGTGATGTGACATGATTTCGCTCCAGCTCTGTGTGACGTTGACACAGAGACGGCGTTGGGGCGGCCAGGTGGGGCTAGCTCCACGGACCCGTCGTTATTACAGCCAAAGCTCAAGCTCCTCTTCCTGTACGCCCATGCCGGCCTTGTATCCAAGAGCACAAACTCTTCTTATCAACATGGCGTTGCTATCAAGACTACGGCCCGGGTTGAGGTCGGCAACATGGCTACAGCCAATGCGCCTCTCTATGCGTCGCAGTCTGTACCTTGCGCCACCCTACCTCCTCGATGACTATATCCCGCGCTACCAGCGGCTTTCTTCGGTAGATGCCTCCAAGAAGCGGTCACTGGCCTATGCTCATTTGCGTGAATGCAACCTCTGCCCTCGTCTGTGTGGCGTTAATCGCTACGAGAAGACCGGTGTGTGCTTGATCGGGGCCGAGACGGTCAAGGTGGGAACCATAGCACCGCATTTCGGCGAAGAGCCGTTCATCCAAGGCCACAACGGCTCGGGCAGTGTGTTTTTCAGCGGTTGCAATCTGCGCTGTGTATTTTGTCAGGTAGGAGCTTCCGGTATACCAGATACACATTGCCAGCATCTGCTGATTTTGTACGAAGAACCACGACATCTCTCACACGCGTAACGGGTTTGACCTGACACCGGAAGAGCTTGCCGAATGGTACATGAAGCTGCAAACGGTCGGCCGCGTCCATAACATCAACCTCGTCACACCAGAACACGTTGTGCCACAAGTGGTGCTGAGCATACTACATGCGAGGGAGCTTGGCTTGCGTCTGCCCATCATCTACAACTCGTCGGCATTCGATTCGCTCGAGAGTATCAGCCTGCTTGACGGATTGGTCGATATTTACATGCCCGATTTCAAGGTATGGAGTGACCGGACGAGCAAACGACTACTCAAGGCAGATAACTATGCGGAAGTGGCCATGGAGAGCATCAAGGCTATGCACCAGCAGGTTGGCGATCTCTGCTTCACGGGCGATGGGATAGCCAAGCAAGGCGTAATCGTGAGACATCTGGTCATGCCCGGCATGCAGGAGGAAGGGAAGCGCATCGTCCAGTGGCTTGCAGAGAACGTTAGCAAAGACCTGATGGTGCACATTATGGAACAATACTTCCCTAGGGCTCACGTAGGTAAGCCACGGCGCAGTCGCCCAAGCCGAGATGGCGGCGAGCCAGGTGATACGGAACCGTCTCCAAAGGATGGCGAACAAGTTCGGTACGCAGACATCAATCGCCCAGTAGATCTGGACGAAGTCGCAGCTGTGAAGAGGGCCGCACAAGAGGTGGGCTTGTGGAGGTTTGTCGAAGCATCGCGCCATGGCGGCTTCAACATCTGACCGGTTGGCCATCGTGCTTGCCTCGACACCACGCTGCTGCTATTGGTTGCTGAGTCAACAGCACCCCTCCTGCTTTTCGCAGCAAACATAGTACCGCATTCTTCTACATCCCCGGCCCTCGACATGGACAGCATCCTCCCCATTGAACAGCTTGTCCGTGACCTCAAAGTGGACAGAGACACATGGCAGGCAGTCGCACTCCAATTCAAAACAGCATTCGAGGCCCAGACTGCTCGCCTCGAAGAGCTTCAGGATATTTGCTTTGCCACGCAGGCCGAGCTGGAAAACGAGCGGGCCCAACACCACCGAGTATACAGCATCACGGCGTCAACCGAGGGCCACTCCTCCTCTCGCTCTGATGGCGTTGAGGACTCGTTCGGTACTGCTACTCTTTGTACTCCACCGAGTACTAATTCCGACTGTTCACAACGACCCTTTTACTGCTGTGCGAATCCGCTGTTCAACAGAGTGCGCAATTGCATCGATCAGAATGACTACGGCAGTGCTCTTACCCATGTCGAGCGATTACTCTGCGGTCCTCTCAGCTCCAAGGCTCGCGCTGAGGGTCTCTTGCTGAAGAGCATCATTCTACGAGCCTTGGGCCCTGAAGAGATATTCAACGCGCTTGCCGCCTGCAGTGAAGCGTTGGAGCTTTGCAACCGTCTCTCCGAACTCGAGTGTTTCTTAACCCAGATACAGAGGCAGTGCAATACGCTATATCAAGAGCTTCGGATACTTCACCAGGCCTACGACACTGTTGGCACTGCTGACAACAATGAACATATACTGTTGCCCGGAGCCAGCGAGTTCTGCAACTCTGAAGACGATGAACCAGATTGGCTACGTTGTACCAAGCGTCGGACAGGCTTCGATGAAAGCCGCACCACGGAGGGTATACTCGCGCAACTAGAGGAGAAGGCAAAAGACGTGCGTACCGTCCCATTGGTTCTCGCAAGATGTGAATTTGTGCTAACAATGTCTAGAACAAACGCCGTCGTACAAGCTCACAATTCAAGCAACGCGCTCTAGCAAAGGCAAGACATGTGTCGTTGCCCTACCATTGGGTCAAGGCGAGAACCGAGTGATACATTGAACAATCAGTTATAGCCAGGCGGCAGTATCGCGGGCCGAGGGATGGAGTGTAGATGCTGTCAGTGGCCAGACCATTGTACTAGTGAAGACGAATCCATCGTTTTAGCTTGTTTATGATGTTCACATACAAAAAGTTCATGAGAGTCATTTCTTGGGTAGGATGTGTACTCTTTGTCGCTCAGGGGCCACTGTTTACGCACTAGTGCCGTTTTTACCAACAAAGAGATATATTCTGAGACATGGCCTAGCTAGACACCGTCAATAACGGGAAGCCTTGCATTTGTTTTGCATAAGTCTCGACACTGCTAGTCAGTCACTACACTTTACTCGCTCATCGCAAGCTCGACAGCTAAGCTCATATGATATATCAACATGTCTCACAACTGGACGCTACGACAAGCCGCTCCCAGCCCGCAAGATGTTTCTCAACACGTTCCCACATACAAACAAAAAGTGGATGCTTACATGCGCATTGACACAAGCTCCTCCGCGCCACCAACTGGGCAAGGTTCATTACAAAACTACGGTTCGGTCCTGCACGCAACTCTTCAAGAAGAAACCAAGTCATCTCCTTGTCAACCTTCAGAATCTGCCCATGTAGCGACTACTGATGATCGGGCGACTCATTTCGACATGAATAGGATGTATAAGAGAAACATGCGCCTATCACTCTTTCACTTGCTTATGTCTCGTTGTCAGACATTACAGTGCATTGTGAATGCCTCGGAGTGCAAACCAGAGACACAAAAGCTTAGTAAAGATATCAACACAAATTACTCCAGGATCTTAAACTGTGCTCAGGAAGCTAGAAAGATAGCAGAAGAGCTAGAGAGTGTCACATTAGAAGCGCGCAGTGAGTATTGGGCTGGACGTGGCTGTGGCGGTTTGCGCGATTGGCAGTCTGCCACTAAGCACTTCACGAATGCGATTAGACTTGATGCATCTTACGACACTCCGAATTACACGACATGCCACTACAGAGGACTTCTTCTGCATGAAAAGGAAGACGTAGAGTTTTTACTACACAACGCCCAGAAATGCCACAGCGAAGGGACGCTTAGAACAAACAAGATCAAGAAGCAAGACGGTCACGGCATCGAAGGGACCGACGGTAAAGATTTGAAAGGCTTTTCTTGGACGCCAAACCGCGACTTCAGTAACTGGGTCGTAAAGCAACAACTAGAGAAGACCAAAAAAGCTGGCAGACGAACGAACGTTTTTCTGCCGAAAGACGGCCAAAAAGCACGCAAACTTTGGGAACATGAGATACCAATGATTCGTAGAAGGTTGGCCATGGTTGATGAAAGGGATTCTTTCCGCAGAACGCTCAATGCCGACGAATGGTTCTTTATTCTCCGTGGCAACTCAATAACGGAAGATAATAACACCAGTGCAACCGGTCAAGGAGAGAAAGAAGAAAAGGACTCCGGGGGTAAGAAAGATAGCACAACACTTGCGGTTACTTCCCCTGAAATCTGTTCATTGGACCACTCCCCTCTTGAGGGATCACGCAACCTTGACGACGAGCTGCAACAGTCAGGGTATTTGGAAGCCCGGCCACCTTCAGCCGATTCTTTCGGACGAATGTCATATCCTTATGGCGAAGAAGATCTACTGCAATCACCACTGTCGGGGAGTTCACATGATCCAATGAACGTACAAACAACACTGCTTTACGTCGATGCTTCCGAACAAGCGCCAGGTTGGAGTAGCCCAGTAATGCCTCCAGTATCAGAAACAGACTTCAGTCCAATAAGGGAGTGCGAAGTCGAGGACAACTCAGTTGAGGAAACTGAGTGACTGATTACGTAACGTGAGAGAGCATGGGTATCGCGGGCCTCTAGTCATAATTCCCACAAAAGAATATTTACAAATACCACATCGCAGTATATGGGAAAGGTTTTCCATGAACATAGATTGGGTCAAGATACTGAACACTCTACCAGAAACCACCGGAAGATATCGCGGACTTTGAACTTTTGGAAAATGTTGTCTAATTTTCTACCAAAGTGACTGTCTCGTATCTTTCCCATTCACATATTTGATACCTTATTAAGAGGTTAGGCCTATCATTTACCAACTCAGCATCATGGAAAACGTCGCATGTACGGCATGGCCTTCTCACGTCGGCTTGCTTTGCTTAGGCTATCGCCTACTAGTTTCACGCAAGAGTGTCCCAATCAGATTTCATAACCTAAAATTAACAAACGTTTTACTCTATGAGTTCAGGACAATGAAAAGGCTGGAAAAAGTCCACGTGCCTTAATGTGCTGTCTTTGTTGATCAATTGCAAAGGTCAAAGACGCCTCCAAAATGAACACACAAAGAACAAAGTCTTCATCAAAGATTAGGGGAGTTAGCGCAAGACGCGGCTTTGAGAAAACACGTACATGTTTTATGAGCAGGAAATAGTCATGCGCGGCCATTTTTCACCACTTAATCTCAAACAAAAGACAACGCCGGTCTGATGGTCGATACAGCACAAAGAATCGTAAGCCAACCACATCGCGCAGGGCAGAGAAATGACAAGATGCCCTCGACTCGATCATTACTTTGGCGACTTTACGAGCGCTTTTTGAGGTTGTTGCTCTTGGCCTTCAATAAGGGCAGCCAGTTATAGCCAACCCTTTCTTTGAACAATCAAAGAACAACTGATATCGTATTGCGCATGAAAAACCCAGACAAGATGGCAGGATTCCGTGGGTTCCTTCCAGCTAGCAACACACATATGGAACGATCAAGCAACATCTCTCATACTCCAGCCATCTCTCGTTCCTCCACACTATCTACTGTGCAGCGAAGTTACTATTATGGACAGCGTGTTGACTCTGACATATTATTCCATCCACTATTCGTTCTAGACTACATGCCCAGATTTACTTCCAGCGCATCTCGCACATTGGTCTAGATTGGCGATCTTCATCTCTGGTAATTCCTCCCATTGGTGGTTTTTTCCTCCAAAACGCAGCCAAGACCTTCTGAACAGCATAGTCTGCAAGCAACATTGACAACACCCAAGCCTACCTACCTTTCTTCTTTGATTATGTTCGGAAACAAACTAGCCAGCTACCTGTAGCTAGATAACCGTCGGCCTTTGAACAGGTACCCCAGATCCCGTGCCCCAGGATCCACGCGCGACCCTGGCTCTTGAGCCTTGGCCAAGCAGATACCCACGCGACTGCCATGGCTTGATTTGCTTGGTGGAGATTGGAAACTAGTAGCAGGACACTCAGAAGCCAAGAGCGAAGTTGTATACATGCGGAAAAACTCTCCACTCATAGTAGACAGCCAGCTGATCGTGTGCACGGCGACTGGCCCGGCAACTTGAAACGACATAGAGCGTTGATAGATTAAGCGTCATGTATAAGGTCTCATATATCTTCACTTTTGCTATCATCTTCAGGACATTCGTTCACTACTTCACAGTTAGATTCTCGCCCATCTTTGTTCTTGCTTGAGGCTCAGCTTTCGTGTTTAGGTTGTCCTTTCACCTCCACATTATTCTCGAAAAATCACGATGAAGTTTCTTGAAGCTGCCACAATGGCTTTGACAGCCGCCTCCTCTGCATATGGCGCACCTATGGAAAAACGCGCTGCCGCCGTCGACGAGCTTGTTGGTTTTGGTGCAGGCACCACTGGTGGAGGAAGCGGGTCTGGCACTACCGTAACCTCCTGCGCCGGTTTGACCGCTGCAGCAAAAGCCGGAGGCGTCATCAAAATTAAGGGCATGCTCACCGGTTGCGGTGTTGTCCGCTTCGATGTCCCAGGCACCTCTATTCTAGGTGTTGGCAAGGATGCAGGAGTCACCGACACTGGTCTCCGCTTCTACAAGACATCGAATATCATCGTCCGTAACTTGAAGCTTTACAGAGCACCCGCGGGCAAAGATCTCATCGATATTGAATCTACTACCAAGGTCTGGATTGACCACAACGATTTTTCCAGCGTGGGCATCACTGGAGACAAAGACACTTACGATGGTCTCTTGGATGCTAAGTCTGGATCCGACTTGATCACAGTTTCATGGAACAAGTTCCACGATCACGTAAGTTCACCACTATTGTAAAGTCGTTACAGCATCACATATACTAACAGAATCATCAGTGGAAGGGCTCTCTTATAGGCCACTCCGACAAGAACGGTTCCGTCGACAAGGGCAAATTGCGCGTGACTTACCACCACAACTCCTTCACCAGCGTCAACTCGCGTCTCCCCTCCATCCGCTTTGGGACTGGTCACATATACAGCTCTTGCTACAATGGCGGCGTATCCGGTATCAACTCGCGCATGGGTGCCCAGGTACTCGTCGAGCAAAGCTCCTTCACCAATGTCGCCAAGTCGGTCGTTACCAACCTGGACTCGGACGAGGAAGGCTTTGCGACGGAGAGGAACAACGTTTTCAACAACAGTCCGACGCAAATTACCAAGAAGGGTTCTTTTGTACCGAGCTATAAATACACTGCTGACCCAGCGGCCAGCGTTTGCAGCATCGTTGCGAAGAGCGCCGGTGTTGGCGTCATTACCTTTTAGGCCTTCGGTTCGAGCCAGTTGGAACGGCGCAGTTGCAAATTATCTGGGGATGATGTTGGTTGGTGACAGCGTGCGGCATAGTCTAATTTGTACATACGATTTCTTCTTGGTTTATGTTCTCCTTCTCTTATTCAAATCTATCCTAGTGCACTTGTGCAACAACAGCCAAAAACTACACACAGTGAAACGCTAGTAGGCCTGGCCTCACATGACCAAACTACACGAAACGGCCCTACATAAGGACAGATGAGACAAAGACAACAGGCGTATCTTGAGATGATATAACAACATCATCAAACTTTGAAGCATTGCACGACTGGGTATCCTTGACTCGTATCTCCTTTATCAACAGCTCAATGGACACAAGCCATACTCTCCCCAAACCGACGTATACACCCCCAATAAGCGAACCCCAATGTTTTCAATTTTGCTTTGTAGCTTCGCTTACTCTGCAAAAACCCAGACAGCACTGAGCAGCATACTGATGAGACCCACAACCACCAGTACCAAGGGGCCAGCCTCGATGCCCACAGGCAAGCCCTCGGTCGTAAACTGCAGCACAATTCCCTGTGTAAAGTTCTTCTCAGCCTCCACCAGCGCAATCTGTGTCCAGTTTCCGCAACGGTCGTTCAATTCCTTGTTCGCGGTAAGGGCGGGTAGTTTGGCCATAGCAGCGTTCATCATGCCCGCACTAGTCAAAGTGCCCACGTTGGCCTTTTGCATGACCACCGTGCGGTATGATCCATTCGCGCCTGCAGTCGATATGTTGGCTGTACGCTCATAATCCAGACAAAGTTCTTGTTGGGAAGGAGTGACGGAGACTTGACGGGTTTCCAGGTCGGTTTTTAGCTGGCCTGGGGTCATAACATTCCTGGCCGAGGGAGAAGCAATTGCCAAGTTGAAGATGGATAGGAGAAGGAGTAACGGCGTTAGAAGTGAGGTGTACATGATGGTGGTGTTGTATCTTCGTTTTTGTTCTTCCTTTGCTGGCAATAGCGAGCGATTGATGGTAGCGAATGAATGGAACGTTGGTATTACGAAAATAGTAATAAAAAAAATGGTGACCGGCACGCCTCGCAGAAGTGAATAAACCAAAAGAAAGTGAGAAGATACTATGTGGTGTGGTGTAGTTTTGGTTCCACTGCCTGAGGTATACCAAGAAACGCGACAAGGGGAGAAGCGAAGAAAGAAAAAAATCAGGCCACTTCGACGTGATTTATGAGGCTACAGAGACTATGCTGGTAACCGTTCTTACAGCGCTGCGACGTGGAGCGCCGGATGTTGGGGTATGCATGAGGCCTTAAGTGTGTCAGGATGTTCGGAGCCTTACAGATCAGGCCCAGTGGCTAGGCATTTGGACGGTTACCTCATGACGTGATGAGTCTTGTATAGGGTGTGAAATTCTCCCTAGAGTATTTCAACCAGCGCCAATCGACGCGTGGAGAGCCGCCGAGTTTGTTCACTTGATCGTGACGCCGTGGCTGGGTAGATTTAGCGTGGCGCTATGGTTAGGGGCGGTTGGATGGGCTTGGGTGGGTGGACTGGGATGCGGAACGACAAGCATCCGTGCCAGGGGCGCGTGTCATGCACAACAACAGGACAGGAGCTTAAGCGATAGAGCGCTCTCGGGACTGTGACAGCCGCTGTCATGTCACGAGACCCAAGCTGCCTGACCTACTAGATTCTCCTCTTCGCTCACGGCGCGAACGCGTCAAAGCTCCCGAGCGCGTCCAGATTAAATGTCTCCAACATTATCATGTCCCAATCCGCAGCTGTTTCCGCTGAGGGTTGATAGTCAACCCTTCCTACGTCCTCAGACCCACGCGTCCCAGAAGGATCAGACCATTGCTCCTGAGCACTTGCTGCACTTTCCAGTATCGGTACGCAAATCTCGGAAGCCTGTCGCATGGCTTCGACCAGGAGCGTAGGTATGTGTGATGTCTCGACACGACGTTTTATGGCATCATTCCATGCTTCGAGAAGGCGCAGTAGCAAGTAGCCCTTGATGCCTGTCTCGCCAGCTCGCACGCATTCTAAATACCAAGACGAAGCATCTTTGGCCACGACACTAAGCAAATCGGACATCATATCTGTATCGTCTTCCTCGTCCTGCAGTCGCATGCGCCACTCGCTAGCCAATAGTGATGAAGCCTGGAAGGCATGCATCCGGAAGAGACCCGATGTGCACCGACACATACGAGCTAGATCTGGTTCGCCCACAGAAGAAAGAGTGTCTGCTGATTTTGGACACGCTAAATTCCAAACCCTGAGGGACGATGTCACCGCTGCTTTTCTGGAGTAGGCGAACATGGGGTCTCTTAGTGCAGGAGCGTAGAAAGGGATGTGGAGACAGGCGAAGTAGCGCTGCATTATGAAATCAGTCATTTGCAGAGCAAATTGCGACGGTTGAGAATCGGCATCCACTGTGTAGCCATGCAGTGTGCGGCGCATAGCTTTGTATGCGGCCTTCAGCTCTGTATCGATGCGTAGAGTCTCGTTGTAAGTCCCACTCGAAGCGATTTCATTCAAGAACTTGAGTATCACCAGTCGGATCGGCAGCATTTTCCGAAGTGCAATCGCGATTGATGTTTGTGTAAAGACTTCCCCGTCTCTTGGGGTAGCGTGTGCCTCCAAAAGCTGCTCATCGTCGAAATTCCCGGGAGGTGTAGTATTGAATCCGTCCTGAGAAAATAGCACTGGTCCGCCGGACAGCAGGCTTGTCTGCATCGACAATTCGAGTAGCGTGTTCCAGACACGACGACGCATCTCTGCCTCTAACAATGGCATGCTAGGGAGCTCAGAAGGGTCTTTGTGTAAGCCAATATATACTGCTGCACGATACACGGCGCCCGCCGAAATCCACACAAGTTCTGCACCTACGTCGGCCAGCTCGCGCGCAAGCAGTAGTAGGATGCTGCTCTGTACGTACTGGATACCAAGCTGAGATTTGAACATAGGCATGGACAGCCATACTTGTGCTTCGTATATCCACCCCATCGCTTCGGCTCGCAATGACATGTTTTCATCGTATACGGTGGCACCAAGGGCTAGCACCAGCTTGAGAGTTACCACAAAAGCCATACTAGGCTCAGTATCATTCTCCCATATGCTCTCGTATGTGCGCTGGAAGCTTGGGACGTGCAATATCCGATAGATTGTCTCGATAGTGCGTAAATATCCAGCAACAAGCTGGTCACAGACTGATCTTGGCGGCAGATCTCTGTTCGGTTGAACAGGCCAAGCTGGAGAACGCTGCCTTTTGATAACCCGAGCTAGCATCTTGGCTCTTTGTAGGTCGGCTAAGATACCTGAGGTTTCATTACGAAGATTAGGCTCGATCAGTTCAATGATCTCACGAAACTATGTGGGACCGTCAGCAGCTGAGTTCGGTTTGGCGTGGATCGCAGGGTATTTACTATGATGAAACTATTCATCCAATGGCTTTGTCCAAACAAACGATTTTTATGTGCAGTAGCCCGAGAGATAGCTGCACCGCTTGGTGTTCGAACTTCCTGGAGGACATCTATGGTAGCTGAGAGACAGCTGACGGTTCGCACCGAATGCGTTGAAACGGGAGTAGAAATGGCGGCAGAGTATGGCGAGCCGGTACTACTATTCGCCTGAGCCAGTCTATCTTCAAGCTCAGTGACTCGAGCTCGCATAGCCTCCAGCTCAAATGCAGCTTGGCTACTGCTATCTGTGCGAGTATTTACAAAAGAGGCGCCAGCTTGATGAAAGAGCTTTGAAGGGACATTTTTTGCATTAGTCAAGCCTGTTGTATCGTGCCTTGGTTGGATGAATGTTGGTGGCTGTGTACACAACCTCGGCTCCGCGAGTATTTGGGTCTCATATGTGCAAGATTCCGTCTTTGATCTTATGCAGTTGCTACATGGCGTCTCTCTATTGCACCGGATCTTCCTTCTGCGGCACAGGGTGCAGGAGCTGGACATGATTAGCGTCGGATATAGCAGTGGAGAACGAATAACTCACACAGTGGCTCTTCTACGTGCACGAGTGACCTCGACCATATCTCCGAAAGATAGCTGGATCGAAAATCGATTTCCACCAGTAACGTTCAGATGTTTTGAGAGAATGTAGGTTGAGAAGAGGCGTGGAAGCGGAGATAAGTAATGTATCGGTTGTTGACTGATGCTCTAGTGGTTCGGAGATGGTGGCCAATCACATCACGACCGACTGTCGTATCTCCGACCGAGCGCATCATACACTGCTCCTACACAACGGTAGAAAACTAGTTTAGGGTTTGTATATAAACGCGAGGAATCCGACATGATGAATTTAATCAGCTTCGGGAGATACATAACAAATATACGGCTATCTAACATCAATTTGAGAAAACCACTCCACAATGGCTTCTGCAGCTACACCTCAAACATCGTCTCCTCCCAATCCCGTGTCCGACCCCGAAAAGTCCTCACCTCCAGGATCTATAACTGTGGAGAGAGAAATTGAAAGTCTCGGCCCCGCTCCAGATGGAGGACTAACAGCCTGGTTGAATGTCCTCGGCGGCTTTTGTGTCTTTTTTTCTTGCCTCGGCTTTACATCCTGCTTTGGCGTCTTGCAACAGTATTATTCCACACATCAGTTGGCAGACCATACTATGGATGAAATTGCATGGATAGGCAGTTTGGCAGCGTTTTTACAACTGGCAGGCGGTGCAGTATGTGGGCCGCTTTTCGACCGGTTCGGTGTTTGGGTAAGAGCGTTCATTTCTGCTGGGGATGTCAGGGGTGTCATATTCTCAACAGCCGTGCTAATATTAATGTTAGATGCTACGTCCAGCGACTATAGCCTATGTATTCGGGCTTATGATGGTTAGTTTATGCGAAGATTACTACCAGTTCATCCTCGCGCAATCCATTCTTGTGGGCAGCAGCGTCGCTTTTTTGCAATTTCCAGCCATCGCAGTCATGGGTCATTACTTCGATAAGCGACGTGGTACAGCCCTCGGCATCGTGGCTTCTGGATCTTCTGTTGGAGGCGTGGTCTTCCCGATTATCCTTTCAAAGCTTCTGAACTCGTCCTCATTATCGTTCGGGTGGTCCATACGCGTCATCGCCTTCATTATCCTGCCGTTGATGCTGTTTGCCTGTGCAGTCATCCGCCCACGGTTCCCACCACGTAAAGCCACCATTTTCATTGGAGAGGCATGGACGGTCAAAAAGTACGTGTTCCTTGTTGCAGCGTTGTTCTTCATGATGATGGGTATGTGGACACCCCTCTTCTACATTCCCGTCTACGCTGTTAGGAGGGGAATGAGCCCGCTTCTGGCATCATATCTCCTAGCAGTCATCAACGGATCATCGACCTTTGGGCGCATCATTCCCGGTATACTGGCAGACAAACTTGGGCGACTCAACACATTTGCTTTTGCTGGCATCTCGACTGGCATCATTGTGCTCTGTCTAAATGAAGCGCACAAAAACGCGGCTATCGTCGTTTATTCCGTCTTCTTTGGTTTTGCGTCTGGAACAATCGTCTCAGCTGGCGCTGCAGCACTCTCGATATGTACAAAGGATCCACGCAATGTTGGCACGTATATGGGCATGGGCTTGGGTGTTTCTGGCTTTGCTGTCCTGATTGGCCCGCCGATCAACGGCGCACTGCTTGATACGTATGGTGGCTTTCGAGAAGTTTCGGTTTTTAGCGGTGTTGTCAGTCTAGTAGGCGGTGTTCTTGTACTGGCGGGTAAGTTTGTCACCAGTGAGGGGATTCTTGGTAGAGTATGAAGGGATCTAGAGGTTAGTCTAGCACATTCAAGAGGTGCCAGGTAGCCGGATATCAGCTTATCTGTAATGTTTGTGGTATTTAACAAAAGCAAATGGAAGAGAATGGCGAAGGATGTAAAACAAGTTTACCATCGCGGAATGGCTCGGTCATTGCGTGCCTGGCCACAACAATAAGTAAACCCATAATAGATGGGTCGAACGATACTCGTGTTAAATCATGACTTTATTGATCATTACCAACTCCACCTCATCAAGGAACCAGCTAACATTGAAACATAACCCAGAGGCTCATTGTAAGTGTTGATTTGTACTAACACCCTGAAGAAAACAATCTGCCGTCAGATCCGGTTCGTGCTCGCACTCGCCAAAACGCACTGAGACAAATCGGGTCTCGGGATGGTTTAGGCAGGGATGGGCTCGTAAGTGTTGTGGGCATGGCGATTGGAGAAGAGATAGTAGATGAACATGCCGACAACAGGGAAGAGGAATACGACGAGAGCCCAGATGACTTTGTTGGGCACGGGACGGTTGGACTTGAAGATCTCAACTGTAGAAACGGACGAGTTAGCCTGATTCTGGTCGTACCATGGCGCCATGTCCTGAGAGATTCAAGGACAACGACAAGTACTTACTCCAGGCGATGATGTCGAGAACAAGAACAATGAATCCAACGATGCCTCCTCCGGCACCAGCTTGCCACGGCTGTGCGCCTTGAGCGGTAATGGGAGCTGCCTCAGCAAGCATAAACATGGAGAGCTGGAGCAACAAGGAAAGGAGTAGGTTGAACATGATTGCGGTATTCGTTTGATGCGGAGTCTGGGAAAGGAATATGCAGAATGTAAGGACGAAGGTAAGGTGACAGCTGCTGCCTGTTGTATATACCGTGATGACGGAGCACTGTTTGAGGTATCGCACAGACCTACGTCACTGGAAATCCTGCCTTGGATCACGCGACCCGCTCAACTCAGCCCCGCCAGCGCCTGCGGGCGGGAATCCTTTGTAGTACACACGTCGAATCAACCATGGGTGCACTCGCCAGGTGACATGTTTCATGGCCTACATACGTCGGACAACCGCGGGATTGCAAATGGAGTCGATCAGCGACGCGATCGGAATCGCATCCACCCAACCTCGGCACAGTCTAGGCGTTACTGTTCTTGGAAATACTGGTACCATTGCCAGCCCACAGCCCCAGCGTGACGCTGTGACCTTTACTCAATTTCTCTATACTGTTCGACCAGTCAGCGCCGGGCGTTCACTTACTATACATCTATCATACATGTACACTGTGCATGTATGGAATCGCAGCCACCAGCCTTGAAAATCATCAGTTGCAAAGCTTGGAGAGCGAGATCGAATCCGCACATGCCATGTGTGTGAATCGCAGAAGTATGAGGCGCGGGCCGTGGCAGCGATGACACAGTGGCTACTGGTACCGGACCAGAACCATAGAGTACCTCTCGCTCTGAGTGAGCAACGTGCACATGCGCTATAAGTATGCGAGCTTTCCGGCGCAGTCTAAGCTGGCGCTATGGCAGACTATACATTGATCCTACTTGCTCTTATATTTCCAGTCATTTACCTCTTTGTAGTTGTCGCATTTCAGCGCTCTTCAACAGGAACAGGTCGGCTAAGTTACCACCCCATCATGGTATACTACATGATGGCAAGAGGAACGGTTCCCTCATTCGCACATACTCCTGTAAGGATAGAGTGTAATCGTGAGACGTGCCCGAAGAGAAGGATTCGCAGGGTTCACAAGGCTCGCAGCTATCGAGCAATGTCAACAACATCAAGGAAAACTTCTGGCCGTGTCCCAACTGCAGGCCCGGCCACACAATTACACTACGAAAGCGGTGTGCGGAGTACATGGCGGAAGATTCTTGGGACTTGGAAATGTTCAAAGATCCAAAACCTATCATCGAGGTCCACGAAAACTTGCGATGTCCATTCACCTACTCCTAGATCATCTCCCACAGAACTTTGTTCCGAAGCGCCAACGCTAGCAAATGTTAGCATACGAAAGAAAGAAGCCCGAGCGCTTCTCGGCAAAACTCGAATGCTTGAGTCGAGTCTTTCTCCGTCTCAGGCTACATGCAGTCTTGAAAGTGATGATAACGATGAACGTCCGCCCCAGTACGCGACTCTCGATCCCTACCCCCTCTCTGGTACCGCACCGGACAATTGCGGTCGATCAACCACATGTACATCTGGTGCTACGCGCAAAAACGGCCTCAGGTCCATGTCCAAAAAGTTGCGCAAACGCATGTTTAATGCCATCAGGAACATATCTCCAGCCGCTCAGTCAGCTCAAGTCAAGTGAGCGCAGATGGCCCAGCAGCAAGACTTGGTGGTTTCGGAAGCAGAGGCTATTGAAAACACACAATATCCTCTTGACTCAAGCCCCAAATGAATGAGGACCGGTGTTCAGTTGATTCACAAGGGTTTGATTATCAAGAAAGCATGAGCAAAGTATGGTCTCTAAATCCAGTAGGCGTAAAGGTTTCGGTACAGAATAACTCTTTGATAGCCAAGCCAGTAGCTAATCCACAATCGAAGAGGATGTCGGTATCGATTTTAAGAAACTACTATATGACACTGAAAGGATTGTACAAGTGTCTTCTGTAGGTCGGTGGCATTAGGTCAGCATAAAACTGGGTATCTTAATGATGAAATATTAATGACCCATAAAAGATATCTTCTCACTATTCGATCCAGTACACATTGTTCTTGCGCACCAATATTCGCGCGGCGTCTTGGAGAAGACTAAGACATTCTCACAAAACCCAGCAGCACAGGTCACAATCGTTCCCTGAAATCTCACTCTTGACGCTACAAAACTTTTTAGTAAACGGCAACTTTCCGGCAATGCATGTGTCAATGGCATTGCGAGACACAAAGCCTTCCGGATAATGTACCAGCGCCATGCAATGAGCATAGACCTGGTGTTCGGATACACGGCCCACTGAAGAGCGAATCACCCGCCCAGGATAACTGGACACAAAACCTCAAGACAAGGCCACATCTGGGAATGTACTAGACAAAGTCCCATTCGTCCCTATCTCAGATGTGACACATGACCATCATGTAAATGTTCCAGAATTCATGGCGAGGCTGCGAAAAATCATCCAATCGCCCATGATCCCGAGCACCTTATCATCCGGAGTGACGCTAGACCGTTTTCGTCCGGTACCTTATCAACCACCAAGACCCTGCATCCACTACTTTGTACACGCCCTGTTCAGGCCAACACTCGTTTCCAGGGCTTGGGGACTTGGGATATGCACCTCGGCGCGCTTAGCTCCTTTGTCTACTATCACGGCCTGATTCCAGAGACCGAAACCAACGGCGTAAGCCACACAATCCACAAGATTCGCTCCGCTCATTCGACACTGGATTCAGGATGCCTTTGCTTATCTTTGCCAAGACGGTATCCAACTCGACTTCTGAGGCACAGCACCCTCGGGTATGCGTGCAAATAGGACATAGGCCGGATTCGGTAGCGTATTAATAACCGTTTTTGGAGAATGCGGCAGGATACCCGGCAAGAGGATCAGACGTATATGAGCCTGGGGACTCCCTTGCACGCCTGATTGACTCGTTCCGCACAACGCCTCCGCTCTCGAGTTCTACGTGAGATCTCGAAGGCTTTTCCACCATGGAACCAGCTACTGCTGTAAGTAAAATCAGCAAGAATTTCTCCAGGCACGAAGTGGTCTGACAAGTAGACAGCCAGAGTTTAACTCAGCAAAACCTAATGGCGGCAACCCAAATGAGGAAAATGTCAACCTCCAGTACACAGGTCTGGAGTTCCATTACATCTACTTGATGATAATGGCCTTCTTGGTCTTCTTGATCATACCAGGAATCGGCTTTTTGTACTCCGGTCTTGCACGCCGCAAGTCTGCTTTGTCTTTGCTCTTCCAGTCTTTCGCCGTCATGGGTGTGTAAGTTTGGCGTCAATTCATACAAAGGTGACTGAATTTGCTCATGGTGTCCAGTGTGACTTTCCAGTGGATGTTCTGGGGCTATTCGCTCGCCTACTCCCGTACTGCTGGTCCTTTCATCGGCAACATGGCCAACTTTGGTCTCAAAGATGTCATGTCTGCACCATCACCCGGCTCGTCACTGTTGCCTGAGATAGTCTTTTGTAAGGAAACCGTTTCCAATCAGCTCACATGCAATAGAATGACTGACGAAACAGGCCTGTACCAATTACTTTTCTGCGCTTGTACTGTGCAGCTTGTCATCGGTGGATCGTTTGAGCGTGGACGCATCCTCCCATCCATGGTCTTTGCGTTTTTCTGGGCCACCATTGTCTACTGTCCGATTGCTTGCTGGACCTGGAACGCGTAAGTTGATCCGACAGTAACAGGCGACACACCACAACTAACAATACAATAGGAACGGCTGGTTATTCAACCTCCCCTCTCTCGATTTCGCAGGAGGTGGTCCTGTTCACATCGCGTCTGGATGGTCTGCGCTCGCGTATGCTTTCGTCCTCGGCAAGCGTCTCCACAAGGGCGACAAGATCCACGGAAAAGCCCACAACCCCACACTCGTCTTCATCGGCACCGTCTTCATCTGGTTTGGGTGGTTCGGCTTCAACGGAGGCAGTGCGCTTAACGCTACCATCCGCTCCATGGTGGCTGCCTTCAACACAAACACTGCAGCCTGTTTCGGTGTACTTGGCTGGGTGATGGTAGAGTACGTCCGCACCAAAGGACACTTTTCTGTTGTCGGCGCTTGCTCAGGTGCAATTGCTGGCCTCGTCGGCATTACACCCGCTGCGGGATACGTCTCGCTCTGGATTGCCGCACTCATCGGCTTCCTTACCGGTGCCATTTGCTCGCTTTGCCAAAATGTCGACAAGTGGATCCGAATCGATGAGGGCATGGACGTGTTCAAACTCCACGGAATTGGCGGCATGGTTGGATCCTTCCTCACCGGCATCTTTGCGCAATCCTGGGTCTACGATCTTGACGGCATGGGCCCTTACGATCCTCTGGGTGCAATGGATGGCGTTGGCGTTCAGGTCGGTCGACAGCTCGCTGAGATTACGGCTATTGCGTCTTACTCCTTCATCGTCTCCTGTATCCTTTTGTACATTCTCAAGTTCATTCCAGGCATGCATCTTCGTGTTACCTCGGAGGCGGAGATGATGGGTCTGGACCTGGACCAATTCGGCGACGAGCAGATTGGTGACTGGAGTATCATGGAACAGAACCACTACGAGGCAAACGCCAGCAGCTCGAGCAGTCAAAACGTGCCAGTAGCTGAGGGCGGAAAGAAGGACTAATGGTGCAACTCTGCAATGGAGCTGGCAGTACAGCGAGTGAAGAATCCAAGTGGCTTCTCAGAGCGGTTTACTCTTTATTTGCAGCAAGACCGCTTGATTTTGGCTGCTCAGTTTGCAAATCAACGTCCTGCTTAACCGTGCTATAATTCTATCGTGTTTGTGTCAAATGGGCAAATGCGATGACTCAGTATTTCGGATTTGTGATGTAGGGATAAGAAATATTATTACTGCATGCATTCGAAAATGGCAATTTCAAACTACTTTCTGCTTCGTCCACATTGAACTTCCACTTTTTGAAGGTGTAACCCAGTCAGCCCGAGATACGTACAATGCCGGAGGCAGAACATGCGTTCGCAGATGATAACGACCTCGCACGGGCCTTGCGCTAGTCGGGCCGAAGCCCGTGGGAAAGTTCGCATCATCTCACTCGCACCTCCACCACACATCGCATCTGGATCACTTATCTCATGTCTGTGACTAAGTTTGCTCGGCCACTATTAAGGCCGGCATGCTACACATATCGAGTGCCGGCATTATCAACATGCCATCACGTATCAATTCAATTGCGTAGCATTTCAGAGACGCGTCTACAACGTGTACCACAAAGAACGCCACGGCCTTCGCATGAACAGCCACACATACCACAGAGCACATCACAAATCCCACCGGATTTTGCAGAGGAAAGCGCCAGTGTTCGAGCCGATAGGGCAGCTCACTCTCCAGCATCAGAAATAGATCAAGAAGCAATCCTAGAGCAACTCCGACACGTGAGAGTCCGATACCTGCGGCCAGCCTTGTGGGCCATCTTAGTGTCTGGCGGAATTTTTGCAGGCCTTTCGTATCTCGAAGCTAAGAGGGAGCTCAAGAAATCTCAAACTGCATCTGCTGGTGGATGGCTTCCAACACCTCAATGGAGCGTTCCTCGGCGCACTCCACCGACGCCAACTGAGGTTGTTACCGGTGCATGGACCAATCTCGATCCCATCTCAAGACTCACGTATGGAATCATCGGAGCCAATAGCGGAGTCCATCTGAGTAGTTTCCTGGTGCCGCGCACCTGGGACACGCTCTGGCATCTTCCTGTCCGCAATGTTAACTATACCCAGTTTACCTCCATGTTTGTGCATTCTGGAGCGTTACATTTCTTCGTAAACATGTACTTTTTGAACAACTTTATGAAACCAGTTGGATACTCACGCCTATTCGAGGGCAGCCCATACCACACCTTGTCTTTCTTTCTGTCGGCGGGCGTGCTGTCAGGTTTCGCACAGCACTGGTCGACTTTGATACCCATTCAGAAGCGGCCCGTTCCCGAAATCTTCATTCGTTGCGGTGGGGCATCAGGAGCGTTGTTTGGTATCTTGGGCATTTTCTGTATGCAGTACCCGCATGCTGGACTGGGCATCTTGTTCGTACCTGTGCACTTTGAGGCCCAGCATGTACTGCCAGCCATTATGCTTTTCGACTTCATCGGCATGATTCGCGGATACAGCTTTGTTAATTTTGGCCATGCAGTAAGTACATTGACTATTTCTTCGCATGAAGATGATCACTAACGTCACTAGGCTCATTTTGCAGGCGGGCTTCTCGGTGTGGCATATTCTCAATTGGACGGGAAAGCTAATCTCTGGAATCCACTTGTTCGCTTTTGGAAGCGCAGGTTACAACAGTAGCCCTAATATCCACATTGGACATATACTACCAGGACACTTCGCACACTGCAACTCATGGCTATGTGACTCATTGAATGAATTCATCGTATTCTAGAGGGCCATGTATCCGGCACATGCAACCCCAGTCTCTACAACTATAGAAAAACACGAATAAGAACTTGCTACTGCGAGAATTCTGCTACCCTTGAATATTGAGAATAGAACCCACAACTTGCCTCACTGCTGCACCACACTACTTCAGAAGAGAAATCGCCGTGTATTTACATCTGCTCGTCCAACTAGCTATTGATGCCCATTCTCTTAAGAAGAAAACCGCCTGACTAAACCCACAACACTATTCCTCACCATTCTC